>SNQN01008180.1:0-30304 GCA_008642245.1 Bassia scoparia | reverse complement strand
ATCCTTTACCCTTCGCCAAGTGGGGCATGGACATTCTGGGACCATTCCCTCAAGCCTCAGGACAGAGAAAGTATGTCATAGTCGCCGTCGACTACTTTACTAAGTGGGTTGAAGCTGAGCCAGTGAAGGGCATCAAGACCTCAGACATCAAGAATTTCATATGGAAAAATATAATCACCAGATTTGGTGTGCCCCGGTCTATAGTCTTTGATAACGGCCCTCAGTTTGAGTGTACTAAGCTAAGGGAATGGCTGGAAGATGCTGGGATAGCAGGGCATTTTGCCTCGGTTGCCCATCCACAGGCAAATGGACAGGTTGAAGCATTCAACAAGACTATTGTCTCAGGCATAAAAAAGAAATTGGATCATGCCAAAGGTCTGTGGGCAGAAGAACTATTCAATGTGCTCTGGTCAATTCGAACTACAGAGAAGGGATCTACGGGTGAAACGCCGTTTATGCTCGTCTATGGCTCAGAAGCTGTTCTCCCCATCGAGATATATGAGCCCACCTTGAGAGTCATGTTATATGACGAAGAGGCCAATTGGTCAGCCTTGCGCCACAACTTGGATCTGATTCCAGAAACAAGGGGCAATGCTTTACTCCGACAGCAGCTTTATAAGTTGCGAATGTCGCGGGAGTATAACAAGCGAGTGGGCAAGAGACAGCTCAAAGTGGGTGATCTGGTTTTGCGAAAAATGGAAGCTGTCGGCAGATATAAAGAAGATGGGAAATTAACCCCCAACTGGGAAGGACCCTATAAAATCGTCGAGGCTCTAAGGGAGGGCACATTCAAGCTTGAGTCCATGGAAGGCAAGTCATTACCAAGAACATGGAACACTGATAATCTTCGGAAATTTTATGTATAAGTGACCAATGTAATCAAGCTACGAGCTTCTAAATAAAAAGAATTCGATAATTCTTCTAATTCTCTATCTAAGTCCTCAATCTAGGGGCAGCAGACGTAAGTCTTTCTCCTATAAAGCAGTCGTAAGACCCTTATTATAGGGCAATTTACATAAGTCTTTCTCCTATAAAGCAGTCGTAAGACCCTTATTATAGGGCAATTTACATAAGTCTTTCTCCTATAAAGCAGTCGTAAGACCCTTATTATAGGGCAATTTACATAAGTCTTTCTCCTATAAAGCAGTCGAAAGACCCTTATTATAGGGCAATTTACATAAGTCTTTCTCCTATAAAGCAGTCGAAAGACCCTTATTATAGGGCAATTTACACAAGTCTACGGACGGTAGGGCATTCGTTTATCTCTTAATCGTAGGGCAAAATATCCAAGTTTAAGGGCAATCAGTATGATTGATTGACTTAACACCCCTACAAGGTCTTAAGTCAATCAATATTAAGATTCAAGTAAACTTTGATATTTTGTCCATAGTACATGGTCGAACCAGGAGATGGGTATTTTACAAACCTTACCTCACTACACTTCGACCAAGGTAAAGCTAGAAAGCTTCGAATAAATAAACATCGAATATGGAGATGTATATTTTACGCATGCATTAAACATTTCTGATTCGACTAAATTTGAAGGTCGAATGTGGAGATGTATATTTTACTAACATGCAAATGATCCTGACTCGACTAAATCTAAAGGTCGAATGAGGAGATGTATACTTTACTCTCAGAGAATTTAAGTCGGAATATGGGTTCTCGACATAACCAAGATCGAAAGGTTATAAAAATCGACGAAAGTATCTTTCGACAGAATCAACATGTCGATTGATGGAAAATATAGTTTGCAAAATATCCAAGATTAAGGGCAATCAATATGTATTGATTGACTTAACACCCCTAAAGGGTCTTAAGTCAATCAACATTTCTCAAATCATTTAATCTTGGACATTTTGCTAAATTCACTTGACCTATGACGTTTCGTCACTTGTGAAAATCTGGGGAAATACAGTTGTCTAAGGCTGATTAATGGTTTGCGAAAAATCAATATGTATTGATTTAGGCAACTCTACAAATTAGTGATTCGTATAATGAGACTCGTTTGTCTAATGAGATCAGATTGCGAAGCTCAAGATTCATTGAAATGAAAACAATGGTGACTCGTCTGTCTTAGGACAGAACGAAAACATCACCGTGATTAAACATTGTCAGACAGAAAGTGTTGTGTTGCAGAAAAGTAAAAATATTCAAATTACAGACAGGATAATGATTGGTTCAAATTACAGATCAGCAAATAAGATGACGAGAGCCTCAGTTGTCGACGGTAGACTCCTTTTCCTCAGCAGCCGAGTCTTTGCTCTGCCCCTCGACCTCCTGGGATGCCTGAGCATCACCATCCTTGGCCTGCTGAGCAACATTACCGTCGTCTTCCGAGGACGAGCCAGAGCCCTCGGCTTCCTCTTCCTCTGAGCTGGACTCAAGTTCCAGAACATTGCATTTGTAGTCTGGAGGAGGGAGGTCTTCAACGGTCGAGCCATCCTGCTGGGCCCTCAGCTTACGAGCGTTGTGCATGGCTTCATCAAGCTGTCTGTCGATTCGTTCCTCAAAACACATAAGGTTCAGGCGCTTCGGCAGCTCGGACCAAGCTTTGCGAACCATCTCTCTCATATCCTTAAAACCTTGGGCCTTAGCCTTTCGGCTAGCCACTTTCATTTCAGAGAGAGCAAGAGTAAGGGCTGCAACTTCACCTTCAGCTTGAGCTGCTCGATCTTCCTTGGCTTTAAGGTCAGCTTCAACAGATAGCTTATAGGCTTCGACCTGTTTGGAGACCTCCGCTTCCATTCGTTTTGAAGCCTCCTCCTGGACTCGAGTCTCCATCTCTGCATCAAGGGCTTCCTTGGCCTGCTCGAGGGCTTCTTTTTCCTTCTTCAGCTTGAGAACCACTTGTAAAGCAACGCCATACGAGTAGTTCAAATCATGCAGTCGAGTGGCCATCATGTCTTGAGCATACTGCCTCTCTGCAATGATCAGTTCAGTTTGCTGTTTAATGTAATCCTCGGCAGTCCTTTGACAAGCGAAGCCTCTTCTAGCCTCTCGTCGGTCTTCTCTGGCCTTTCGGACAAAGGTGTCCATTCTGGCTAGGCCCTGCAAACAAGGAATGGATGGGTTAACAGGACTTTGTAAAAAAGAAGACTAAGTATACTCGTCAAACACACACTCACCTCAATGAAAAGACTAAAGAAGGGTCCGACGTAACCCTTGTCGCAGCCCTGAAGGGTGTCTCGGTAAGCCTTTGGAATGAGCCCAGTGATCTCCGAAACCATGCTTCGGCGCTCCTTCCAGCTGAACTTCTTAGAGTCCCCCAAAGACGACTCACCCTCTTCCTCCATGTAATCGTCGTCTTTCTGCTCATCCTCCTCCAGCTCTCGTTCGAGCTCTGCATTCCTTTGACGGAAGAAACGGTAAAACCCCTTCGACAGATTTAAATCTGGAATTTTTCGTTGCATGATGGGGGTTGTCACCTTCTCTGGATTGGAGGCGATGAGTGGAGGCTCTGCAGCCGGGTTGTCAGCGAAGGCCTGCAGATCAATTTCTTCAAAGTTCTGGACCATTTGGGCATTTTCAAAAGGAATGTGATAGAGGTTCTTGTAATCCTCTATCTCTTGCAGCCTTTCGGGGTCCAGTTCTTCTTCCTCCTCGACAACAGCTCCCTCTTGTTGGAGCTCTTCTACCGTCATAGGTTGCTTCCCCTCTCGACGGGAATGTACAACCTCACCCAATCGCTGAACAAGCGATTCTCGGGCAGACTTCTCGCCGTCCCCAGGAGGCAGAGAAGAGGAACCTTGTTTTGATTTTTTCTTCTTCTTTTTTCTGGCATCTTCAGCAGCTATTAACTGCTGGGCAGACGAGGTCCTCACAGGAGGATCCGTCGCGTTGAATGGGTCGAGTGGGGATTCAGGTTCGTCGACAGATACCACGTCGACGTCCTGGTGTTTGGATTTTTTGGATTTATGAGGCCTCGACTCATCTCCAGCAGCCGAGGACCTCTCCTTCCGCTTCATCACGGAGTAGCCTTTTTCAGAATCTTTTTTCTTTGGGTCATCCTGACCCTTCGTCTTCTTGGCGCTGGGCTGTTGATCGGCCCTGCTTTTCGCCACCCTTGATGGCTTTTTCTGCAAAAGGAACTTCAAACACTTAGCCAAAAAATATGGATAAACAAGATATACACAAGTTAAAACCAGGATCCACAGATAAGGATTCGACAGATTGAACATGTCGAATCTGGAGATGTGTATTTTACAAGGGTGAAAGGTTTCGACCAAAAATACACCCAAGTAAAATACCCATCTCCCTATTCGTCCATTGGACGACTCGTCGAAGCAGAAGCTTTCGACTTATTAAACATCTTTCGACAGATTAAACATGTCGAAGCTGGAGATGTGTATTTTACAAGGGTGAAAGGTTTCGACCAACAATAACACCCAAGTAAAATACCCATCTCCCTGTTCGTCCATTGGACGACTCGTCGAAGCAGAAGCTTTCGACTTATTAAACATCTTTCGACAGATTACACATGTCGAAGCTGGAGATGTGTATTTTACACGGGTGAAAGGTTTCGACCAAAAATAACACCCAAGTAAAATACCCATCTCCCTATTCGTCTTTCATATGTCTCGTCGAAGCAAATGCTTTCGACTAGATAACAACTTTCGACAGATTACACATGTCGAAGCTGGAGATGTGTATTTTACACGGGTGAAAGGTTTCGACCAAAAACACACCCAAGTAAAATACCCATCTCCCTATTCGTCTTTCATATGTCTCGTCGAAGCAAATGCTTTCGACTAGATAACAACTTTCGACAGATTACACATGTCGAAGCTGGAGATGTGTATTTTACACGGGTGAAAGGTTTCGACCAAAAACACACCCAAGTAAAATACCCATCTCCCTATTCGTCTTTCATATGTCTCGTCGAAGCAAATGCTTTCGACTAGATAACAACTTTCGACAGATTACACATGTCGAAGCTGGAGATGTGTATTTTACACGGGTGAAAGGTTTCGACCAAAAACACACCCCAGTAAAATACCCATCTCCCTATTCGTCTTTCATATGTCTCGTCGAAGCAAATGCTTTCGACTAGATAACAACTTTCGACAGATTACACATGTCGAAGCTGGAGATGTGTATTTTACACGGGTAAAAGGTTTCGACCAAAAACACACCCAAGTAAAATACCCATCTCCCTATTCGTCTTTCATATGTCTCGTCGAAGCAAATGCTTTCGACTAGATAACAACTTTCGACAGATTACACATGTCGAAGCTGGAGATGTGTATTTTACACGGGTGAAAGGTTTCGACCAAAAACACACCCAAGTAAAATACCCATCTCCCTATTCGTCTTTCATATGTCTCGTCGAAGCAAATGCTTTCGACTAGATAACAACTTTCGACAGATTACACATGTCGAAGCTGGAGATGTGTATTTTACACGGGTGAAAGGTTTCGACCAAAAACACACCCAAGTAAAATACCCATCTCCCTATTCGTCTTTCATATGTCTCGTCGAAGCAAATGCTTTCGACTAGATAACAACTTTCGACAGATTACACATGTCGAAGCTGGAGATGTGTATTTTACACGGGTGAAAGGTTTCGACCAAAAACACACCCAAGTAAAATACCCATCTCCCTATTCGTCTTTCATATGTCTCGTCGAAGCAAATGCTTTCGACTAGATAACACTTTCGACAGATTACACATGTCGAAGCTGGAGATGTGTATTTTACACGGGTGAAAGGTTTCGACCAAAAACACACCCAAGTAAAATACCCATCTCCCTATTCGTCTTTCATATGTCTCGTCGAAGCAAATGCTTTCGACTAGATAACAACTTTCGACAGATTACACATGTCGAAGCAGGAGATGTGTATTTTACGAGGGATACTAGGTTTCGACCAAAAAATTTCTCCCAAGTAAAATACCCATCTCCCTTTTCGCCTAATATTCGATTCGTCGAAGGAAGGTTTCGACTAAGTAAAAATGTCGAAACCTTCGATTAAGAACCGTTTGTAAAATACCCATCTCCACATTCGACTTTAAGCAAATGTATGTCGAAAAATGGAGATGGATGGAAAAGTTTGACAAAATAAACAAGTCAAAAGATCTACCTTATTTTCCTTCTTCTTCTCGTCAGGCGTCATGACCCGACTTTGTCTGAGTTCAGCGAAGTATTCTAAATCGTCCATGCCTTTTTGTTTTGGAGGCAGCTTTCTACGAGCAACGTCTGCAAAAAGACAAGAGAAAAAGATAAGTAAATCTTAAAAGAACACAGTCGAAGCACAACTATAAAAGCCTATTCTACTACCTCGAGCCCCGTCATTTACAGCGACGAGTTGGAAGGCTTCGAGGAATAAGGGATCCCTATACCAATAGTGTAAGGGAACCCAACTGTTGGGAATTTTCTCAGGTATCGGCTTCCCAGTCCTTGTATTCTTTTTCCAAAGTTCCACTGGGATCACTTTTGAGGGATCCTTCTTTTCGAGGAAGTACCCTACCTGTCGTTTTTCTTCGTCGGTGAGAGGGTCCAAATCTCTAACACCGATCGCCCCTAGCCTTGGGGAAGTAGAAGCACACTTGTTGTATACTCCATGGATGTGCTGCTTTTGAGCATCAGACAGCTCACCAAATCGAGGGATCTCAAAGTATAAAAATTGTGACTTCCAGGGACTCGCCTTGTTGGGCTTGTCGAAGACAGTCACTTTGCCTTTTGCATGCTCGATCTTGAACCACCCCCATTTACATCTGGGGTTTCGACTCAGTTGGTGAAGGTGCACAAAGACACTGACTGACGGGGCCCAGCCTTTGACAGCACAGACCACTAGGTAATTCAGAATATGAAGAAAAGAATTGGGAGTCAGCTGACAGATGCCGATCCCATAAAAGCGAAGTACCTTCCCATAAAATTTGTTCAAGGGAGGACGAACGCCATAGTCCATGACTTCCAGGTATAAGGGGTGGTAGCCATACGGACAGTCCAATATTGTCTCCCCCACTTCTGGAATGACAAATTTTTGTCGATTGGGTAGGAGAAAGTCATTTCGAAGAGTGGTAGCCAACCAACTCAACTTCTCATGAACTGCATGAGATATTTTCACATTGTCGGGAGCCTCTTTTCCCTTTGGTACATATAAGTCCAGTATTTGTAGTGGCTCTTGAGTGGACTCGTGTACCTCTTCCTCCGAAGAATCGTCACTCCCACTAGTGGAAGTTTCCTCAGACGAATCGTCACTGGAAGACTCATCTCCATATGACGAAGAGTCACTTTTAGAGCCCCTCTCGACAGGGACTTGGGAAGGTCCAGCATCCTTCCTTGGAGGCATCTCCTCTTCGTCACTTGAAGAGGACACAGTTTGCCTAAAGGGGCCTCTTGGTACACTTTCATCATCCTCCAGATTGGGGTTGACGATGGGTTGGCTCGATGATTCTGGAGGAGGCATTTCTTCGCCTTCAATGTAAGGCACCAGCTGAGATGGCGAGACGGATATAGTCACATGTTCTCCGGATGGGAGCCTTCGGGTTTGCTTCGTTCTTGCCATACTTCGAGATTTATAATCTGTGAGGCAAGAACGACGAGAGACAGTCAATATAGGTGCTCCTTGATCTCGATGTTGGTCTGGGTTTGATGGTACCCCCAACACCCATCTTAAAGGGCATCACTCTTTCGATGGGTAACACACAAAAACAAGAAAAACAAATAAATTAAAATAAGGGAGAAAGGTACCTGATTAAAGCAAGACTGGTCGCTGGTTAGATCGAACTTCTCGTCGGACTGAAAATGCGTGTAAACTGGAACGTCGAAAGCCAGAAACTGTAGAGCAGTAAAATGGTGAAATCTAGAGAGAGAAAGAAGAGAGAAGGCAGAGCAATCACAATAAATGTGAATTTTCTCTCTCCTCCAAAAGCTTATATAGGTGGGTGAAAATTTTTCACCTACCCACCAGTCATCCAAGGCAATCAACCGGTCATTGCAGGTCAATCACCGGCTCTCCACCATTCGTTTTTCCCGCCGAAAAGCTCCCAAATCGAGTCAAACCTTGGTGGTTTGACTCCATTTGAGGGGCAAATGATGTGGCATCCTAGTTGGATGCCACCTGGATCTGAGATGGGTGACGTGGCACCCTTACAAAATGCCACGTAAGCATGAAATAGGGTGACTTGTACCCCTTCCAATCACGCCACGTGTACAAAGTATACTCTGATGAAAGTATAATTTACTGAAGATTGATGGAGGTTATTATGGAAATTAACCCAAAAAAGGGAAACCCTAGTAACCTAATCATGGGCCTTTAAGGGGAATTAAAGTCCAAGCCCACTGTTTCGGGAACAGTATAAATACCTCATTAATTGCACTGTTCCCAATTCACGTCATTTCAGACCCCCCACATCAGTCATTCTCTCTGACATTTCTTACACAAAAAGGGAGATTCTCTGACCCACCTTTCGTACTTTTTACCTCTTTTGCTCAGTATCTGACTTAAGCATCGGAGGGGGGATAATCAATAGATTATCTCCTTTGTTTCAGGTTGTACGAGAGCCCTGTGGACGAGAGCTTGTTCAGTCCAGAGCCTACGAAGTCCAGAGGTCTGTTCAGTCCAGAGCCTACGAAGTCCAGAGGTCTGTACAGTCCAGAGCCTACGAAGTCCAGAGGTCTGTTCAGTCCAGAGCCTACGAAGTCCAGAGGTCTGTACAGTCCAGAGCCTACCAGTCCAGAGGTCCATACGTCGAGAGCTTTTCTGGTTCCTCAACCTCTCGACGTTCTACTTAACTACATTCGATTTCCACGTCAGGCGTGACTAGGGAGAGCCTAATCACCCCTTGTATTCCACTTCACATCTCTCGTTACTCTTGTAACAACACCTAGGATTTTAATTCGATGGTAAAAGAGTCGGCAGGCTGTGATACATCTGCCCGTGGAGTCTAAACACATAGATTCCCTTTTCAGTCTCACCCTTAGCAGCTCCACCCAACATGCTAAAAGCGAAGTAATTATTGTACAAACGGCTATACGTATAGAAATTATCCGAATCAGGATCCCGCCCTTCATACAAATCAACCAACTCCTCGGGAACTTCAACAGTACGCAAACGAACCTCACCTTTTGAGCAACAAAAAGCAGGGGTCTCATATTGAAATTTCTTCGCCCCACAATGCTCACAGAACGTAGGCCGCTCGAGCCTAAGTGCACAAGTAGGAATTGCATCTAACCTACATGCCAAAGGATCTCCTGCCCATAGCGAAAAGGATTAGACGCCGATAAATTCTCAAAAAAACAGAAGAAATATAGCGAAAAAATAAATAAAACAAGACTTGGTTTCGGCTCAAGATATAATAAATTCAGGAGAAGACAGATAACACAACACAATAGAGACCAACTTACATCGAATACTAATTAATAAACGATAATCTATGTATTACAGCCATGCATGTAATTATTCCATCTCATAGCATCTGCCCACTTGATTGCACATGAACCGTCACTAACTATTACCATGAGACATGACAAAATGTAACTTCCATTCCATTTACCTTAAATTCTAAAAAAGTGGGCAAAACCTTAAACGGCTGTGACTATGAAATGCAACAGTGATTCAGTGTTATTTCACAAATAAACATATTTTCTCATGGACTACACATGTGAATGTTAGGGGATAGAGTTGATTTCCGTGTTCTGATCATCTTAATCATGTTTAGTTGGACAAGAACAAGATGTGATTAGACATGTAATCATGGAGCATTTTTTACATGATCTAATATAATCTTAGTGATTATGTGACCGAAAAAGAATCATCGATACCTTTTTATGGCATTCTGTTTTTTCACTTTTTTTGTCTTACGGTCCTATTAAATCTTATGTGACACATGATTTTTAGTTTATGATCCTCATAGATTACTCCCTTTTTCTGATCGACTAATTAATACTCAAAGCATACTACTCGATATTCCCGACTAATGGACCCGGGTATGTTACAACGTAACACAATAGATATAACCAATGATACCAAAGACTAATTAATACTCAGAACATACCACTCAATGTCCCTGACTTATGGACCCGAGTACGCTTAATTGGAAGTGGAAGATTCAGCATCCAAATGACCCACAACATATTGATTGCGTCGACAACGATATGGTCCCCTTGGCTGCCTACTACCTTGACCACCCTCTGCATGCACGGGCATTTGATCACGATCGTTCACAAGCACTTCAGTCTATTAGACAGTCTCGACAGACGTGCAACAATCTCAGCAAGACTAACCTCTGTACAGATCACGCTACATCAATTCCCATACTCATCAGCAGAGTAAACTCGGTAACACCCTGCAATAATCCATGAGCCATTCCAAGAAAAGGAAAATGTTACAACCACTATCAAGAATGCAAAGTATATACAACACACAAATCCCCACACCCTCACTAACTCCGATATAGATGTCACGTTTCTCATTAACCATCTCGCTTACCACCAAATAAAATCATGCACCGAGTTGCCTTGCAACAATCCAAACCACAAAACATCACAACGCCATAATCAGAGTACGAAAACGTATGGACTAAAACAGAATATACTATTCCATAATAAACATTAACTAAAACCCAGTTATAACCACATGTATAGCAACAAGCAGTCTTGCATAATATAATAACTTACACATATATATATATATATATATATATATATATATATATATATATATATATATATATATATATATATAGATTTAGGATCAAATGAGAAGAACCCCTAAAATGAGAAGCGTGAGAAGCAATCTTGATGGTTAGATTTTGAATGGAGGGTCAAGATTTATTTCACCAAAAAAGTAAATGTGCATAATTTTATACATGAATGTGCATATTTTTATACATAAATGTGCATTTTCATAAAAAAATGCACATTCATGGAAAATTCGTGCACATTCACTATAAAACTTATGCACATCCTAGCCGTCCATCTTAAAAATCAAGGGCCAAGATTGCTTCTCACACTTCTCATTTTAAGGGTTCTTCTCATTGGATCCTAACCCTATATATATATATATATATATATATATATATATATATATATATATATATATATATCCCATATAAACACATATACACACATATATATACTCATAAACATCAAACCAACAAGCAATTCAGCAAAAGCAGAATCGCATTTCATTAATAATTGATAATACATAAAACACAGGGCAGCGTGACTGAAACATTGATTAGATCATTACAAGGCGCAATCCAAAAGGTAACTAAAGATACTACAACCACTGCAAATCATCCTTGAACGCAAAATATCTAGAATACAACAAGCATATTCCCTTAAAACCCTAAAAGAAATACAACCCCATAACTTAGTTTAATAAAAAAAAACCCTACTGATGGCTAGTCTTCCTACGAGTCACCACTTGATCGAGATCTCCTGGCACAATAGTTAGAGCAACAGTATCAGAGAAAGCATGAGAAGAAGATGCTCGCATCCGTTTCTTGTGAGGCCTTGGCAACGACATCAGTGATGGTATCCTAAACTCACCACCCTTTTGAGTCACAGGTTCTTCCTCCTTCAGCACAGCTTGTGGAGACGAATCCTCTCGTACTCCATAGATACGTTCCTTGAGAGCTAGATAACTCCCTCTCTCAAACCCCAGCAAGAATATTGCACGCTTCATGGCTTCAAAGTTGACATCAATAACCTCAAATTTGCAAATCGGGATCAAGAACCGAATTACCTCCTTGGCAAGCGATTGTTTGGCAGCCTCAGCAGTGGTAGAATGCTGTCCCATAACCCACTTGGGCACACCAATAGAGGAGGACACGCATACACCAATATAAGCCACGTGATCATTCACATCATACTGCAGAAACTCAACAGGGGTTACACTGACCTGAAATCGAGAGATGACTTTGCCAAGAAGGGCGAAGAAATCAATCGAAATTTTGGGCATTGTAGAGTTCAAGTCAGCGGCAGATTCATCATCACCCAGGGGAAAGGAGTTCTCACCTTTCGCAATGCATTCAAGCTGAGCCCTCCTAAGGCGAAAAACAGAAGTGAGTCGCTTGACTTCTTGCTGCTCAACCATGCTGACATCGTCAACCCAAATTCCGTGTTCAGCAACCAGATAACACACCATCAGCCTAGCCTAGCAGCACGCTCTGCACTCTCACCAAAACCACCCTTATTCCCTCCAAAAAATACAAATGACTTAGGTGTTTCACTATGTCGAACAACAACACAGCACTCGTGCACAGAAGTAGTTGAGCTACCATAAACGGGCGGCTCATAACCCATAATAGAACACAAACTCGCTAAAATAGGTCGATAATCAACAGACACGCTTACACCCCCTGTTCCATGACCTACAAAGCGGCATACATGTAAATTTAGGTGGTTCGTGGGTGGGAATTCGGCGGGTACACATAAGATATACAAGATAATATACACCTAAGTTGGTTGTGGGTTAAGACGTCTGAGTCTATACTCCATATTCGTCACTAATTCATATTGCTTGAAGAGACCACCCCCAAGAATCAGTAGAATCGTTAAAAATTGTCCAATATTCGTTCTCTTCGTTTAGAATTTTATTTATAAGCATAAAAAAAACCAACGAAACCATAACTTAAGAAAAAAATTATCCTACAGTCTACTCCGTTTTGTTAGTGTTTTGACAGTGCAGTCTCGAGTCAGGAACAACATCAAAACACACGAAGAAACACAAATATTAAAATCAAACACTCAACAACATAACAATACACAAAACTCTAAAACAATCTGATCTACTTCCACATAGAAACAATTCTAAATCAAGTCCTAAATTCACTTAAAAACATGCACATCCATGACAGCAGATGTACTCCCACAAAGAAACAACCAACAATCGTTTTTTAACATAGAAACAATTTATAGGCAACCCCATGTTATACGACAAACCCAAACAAAGCAAAGTAAACAACCAACAAGAAAACAGCACCTTAGCCAACTAAGTCCTAAATTCACTTAAAAAAACATGCACATCCAAATTAAAAACATAGATCATTTCACAAGAAGCATAATGTAGGAGGAAAAAAATATTCATGATCATACTCACAAGTCACAAACATGCATGTTGCATCACACAGACATCAAACAACAAGAAATACTATAAAACTGACAATAAAATAAATCAACAACAAAATAAGATAAAGTCTAACCTTGAAGAATAAAATGTATGATATTGAAAACTCTCAAACCTTTTTTCCACACCTTTATCTTCAAAGTACATATAACATAGATATATATATAAAAAAAAGGAAGAATGCTCCACAAACTTATAAGCACAAAAAAGCACACTTACACATGAAAGTACAAGAGGATTATGAGAGAGCATATTTAAAATACTATAAAATATACCTAGTATTGTAAAAAAAACACAAAATATAACATAAGAAGAAAGCTGTTACTGTAAAATCAGGTAGATAAAAAAGAAAACAAAGGAAACCCGAAAATGTATACCTCTAATTCAAAAGAAGGGGAAAGCAAGTCATCATGTAATACAAGAAGATGTCAAAAATTAGATCATACAAAAGGCAAATCTCCTGATATGACAGCAGTATACATACACCAGATTCTTAACCACAATTCCAAGGAAACAATCTATTAACCAGGGGGTAAAACGATGCTCCCCAAATAGAGTAAAAATAAAAGCAACTAAATAGCCTATATATGAATTACCTTACCAGTACCAATAACCAATGACACCAAAAACTTTGTTAAACTCAAGTATATACACCCCACAAGTTACAGGAACAGACACCAAAATTTTATTTATCCTGTAACAACATTCGCAAAACTACAATAATACTCTCGAGTACGATTGTAAACAGAAAGTATTAATTAATGTAGCTCGTATGTAACTAACACCATGTGTAATTTAAACATATTTAAAAGCAAACCAACCCATCTTAGCCCAAAAAAAAATCGATTTTTCCTTCCAAACGGAAAAGAACCTAAATTTAAAAGTATGTCATATCAAAACAGAATTGATATACAAAAAAATAACAATCCAACTCCAAAGAAGAACAAAGAAATTGCGAAAAGGAAATCACCCAAAAAAATGTCTATACATAAATAACCAATACCAACAACAGACGTTACAAAGAACTATGGCAAACCCAATTAAATATACCCTACAAGTCACAGGAAGAAACACCAAAATTATCGTCGAAAATACTAATTGATTGTCTAAGTCCCTGAAACAGGACAAAATTTTAAATTTTCCATGAAATTAAGGATATTTAGGTTTAATTTCCCTCATGACAAGTAATTTTCTAGTACCCGTAGAAGAAAAATATGCCTCAATTTGTGTCTAATTCCAATTACAACTCATGAGTACTTTTAGATATGTTATTCTCTAGCACATAATCTTCAACATAGAATAGTTTTGGGAACACAGAAATCCATCCCTTTCCCACCAATGGTTTTTATGAGTTTTTTTGGACAGATTGAAGATTCAAATGGAATCAAAGATACAATTAAGGACATCATTGCTCAAGATTCTATAAATACAACTCTTGATGGATTTTCGAACTATTTCACTGGTTGCTTGCCATTTGATATCCTGGGAAAGTTTTTGTTTCCCAAATATTCCTGATTGCAATGTCCTAGTTTGAACCATACCCTTTGGTTGAAGTTCTCTATCTATGTTTCCCCTAAACTTGGGATCCATACTCATCGTGTGCATTAGCATCGTTACTGTAGGTATGAATTCTATCCATGACAACCTATGCACTGTAGTTACTTTAAATCCTAGTGGAGCCAACGCCATGATACAAAGCACACAAAACCGTAGCTTCCCCAATCAAAATGATAAATCAATGGCAAGAAAAATACACTTACTGGGTAAAGTCAATGGTATAATTGTCCCTAAATTAGCATAATTTGAACTACAAACATTCAGGATTTAAGCAATCAAGCAAGTATAATCCATTCAGATTTAGGCAAAATCAAATCAAGCAAGTACAATATACCTCAATTTCAATTAAACAATCAAATATACACTTAGGAAGTATAATCCCAATATTCAATGCTTTTCTACTTCAATTTCACATCTTTGCAATCAAATCATTCACTCAAATAAACTGAAGAATGAATTTCATACTCTATACACTTCAAGAAGGAATGTTCTAACCTCTTGATGCTAAAGGAAAAAACAGGGCACGAAATTGAGCTCGACGAGTGGTCCTGGTTCGCAGCGCCCACTCGAGACAGTGCCGAAATGCAGGAAACAGAGCAACCAAATCAAGACTCGCTTACCCCAAACACGCAACCACAGTACACCAGCCCAACATGACGATCCAGGGTGGTGGTCCTGGTTCGCAGCGTCACCCATGACGGAGGGGATGCTGAAACAGGGCCGAAACTTGGCTCCCCTCTGGCTCGCAAATGCCATTAACAACCAATACAATCGACCTAAAGAACGATGCTGAAAAGCTAGAGAAGAAGATAAGAGAGAGGGAGTGCCGGCACAAAACCGCCGCCGCAAGTAGCACCGAGCCAGAGGGGGAAGCTGAGGAGTTGAAGGTGATGCATTGAATGCTGATGGCAGGTGGACAACATGCAATAAAGGATTGAAACAACCAAAATAAATTAAAAAATAAAACAACCAAAATAAATTAAAAAATAAAGGCATTAATGGCATATTGTAAGAAGTTAAACATTAGAGGGCATTTTGGTAATTGAAATTTAGGCAAAATCAAAACTCTCACTTTTATGGGCTATGGGATACTTGTGGTCGTGGTCGTTACGTCTTTTGTGAACAACCTTGCTCAAATTGATATGTATGGACTTTGGATATGATGTGTGTGAAACATTATTTCTTTGTTTCCCATGAATTATGCGGTAGTTAATTTAATTTCTTTGTTTTCTAATCCTTTTCTATTTCATTAGTTAGGTCATTTGATTGAATTCGTAACAGTCATATAAAAATGAGATTTCAATTAAACCTTTGAATGTACTCATATTTATTACTTGAACTTCTCTTCCACTCTAATGCACTTCTAAATTACATTTCACACTTTATTGACTACTTACAAAAGTGTAAATTGATTTCATTACTTTTGCACTTCTGGGATTGAGGAAAGAAGAAGTGGTTGAGGCGAAAGATGCTTGAGGATGACAAGGTTCCCACTAATATGCAATCCTATTATTTTGCGCACAGCTATGCTGATTTAACTATGCAATACTGATGATAATATTGTAATCCAAAGATATAAAGTTACGAACTACTATTAATATATTACATTGCCCCCTTATTTCTTTATTTCGCTTTGGCTTTTGCAATAGAATTGTAGGAGGGTGCACTGTCCGACGATGTAAAAAAACACTACTCCGTACTAGATAGTGATTAGATACAAAAATAAAGCAAGTTAACTATGACAACAAAATTGTCATACAAAGAGAAGACAATAATAACAAAAAAAAAATGAAAGAGAAATAGAAGTAAACACACTTACAATAGAATACAATTCTATAAAACAATGGAATGAAGCAAGCACAAATTCGAAATTAAAAGCTTACTTCCAAGAAAAAATGATCGCCATCTACAACTATACTTTCAATTTCACACTACTCCGAGTTGAAGAGTAACAAAGCACAAAAAATTATGATCAACAATATCAATGATGCTCAGTATTGGACGGGGCATGTAATAAACATCACTTGCAAATAAGCAAAAACATCACCGGTTCATTGTATACATAACAATTAAGCATATAACTCCATCCGGGCAACGCCAGGCACAAAAACTAGTTTGATATAAAAAAAAACACAAATAAGAAATAATTTATGAGCAAAAAATATCTAAAATAGTAAACTAATTGTGTTCAAATACAAAACAATCTTTATCTTAATTGATAGATTGACAGATGATTAAATACCTGCAAAATAAACAAAAGCACAAAAACTTATTACCAATTCAAACCAGAACATATTTTATACATACAATACAAAGTATCAATCAATAAAATTTTAGAGTACATCCTGGKTAACAAATGCAGACATTGATTGAATTTTCCCCAAAAAATCCCAACATGTGTTAGGCAAGAAAATCAAATTCTCAAACCCTACGAAATCATTTTACGAAAAACTGTAAAGATTCCTTTTTGATCTACTATAATGATCCAAAATTAAATAAAAGAAGTAATTATTTTCAACTAAAAACATCGAACGAAATCATGAAATTTTCCACGATTACTTCTTGATTTACTATAATGCCATAATAAGGAAAAATTGGCCAAAACCAAAAGTATCGAATTTAAACAAAAAAAATAAAATTTACCACCTTTTACATTACAACATCTAAAATATAAAAATTCAAAGGGGAAAAATGGAAAACAATGAGTATGAAAACTCACTCATTTCGGCAACGAAGTAAATCTTAATTTAAGAAAACTGAGTAGAATCATGGTAGAAATCATTATTAATATCAATTGATTAGTGGAGTATGAATAATAAAGGGAGTGAAGAAGTTGAATATATAGAGCTACTGAGGTAGCATGTAAGTATGTAACTATCTCTATTATATAAGTGCAGGGGAGCAATAATGTCCCCTTCAGAATCTCTATTTTACCCTTACTTCTGCCTAAAATTAATTACATAAAAAATAATTAAAAGGAAACATAAATTTACCAAATTCAAATTTAATCAATTCAAATTCAAAACAATCAATACATTATCCAAAAAAACAAGTTTGACAACATTAAAATAAGGAAATTTTGAGGATAAATACCTAACTTCGCCGCGTTTTTTAAAATAAATACCTAGTTTYCAGTTTATTATTTTMCTTAAATACTCCCTCCGTTTTTTTARATGTTCCATACCATTATGGAACGGTTTTTAAGAGTTGATTGAGTTGAAATTTTATTGGAAATAGTAATTTTRGGTGAAAAGATTGGGTAAAGCAAGTAATGAAAGTTGACTTTAGAAAGAAAGGGGTAMGTCATTAATGTTAGAGTAAATAAAGTAGGTAAAATGTGAAAAAGTTATTTTTAGATTGGTTTGGAACAACTATTTAAAAACATCCCAAAATAGAAACTGGAACAACTAAAAAAACGGAGGGAGTACCTAATTTYGCAAAATCTTTCGACAATCAGTACCTAGTAACGGATTTGTGCCAAAAAACTGAATGAAACCGCTCGTATAAAAAGACAATTTTACCCTTCTTTATTTTTCCCTTAAATCCTCGTCATTTTCTCTCTCCTCTTCCCTCATTCACCCGAACATTCACTTCCTCCATTCGGTTCCATTTTCCCTCTTTTGTCTCTTCATTCTTCTTCATTTACTCCATTTTAATTTTGATCATCATCAACAATATCATCAACTCTACCACATAAATAAAGCTGCCAAACTATTGCAAATATTCCTTCACCTTTCCAATTTGCAACTCCAAATCGCATCAAATCTTGATCTTTGATTCTGAAAAACATTTCAGGAAGTAAACGAAATCTGTTGGAGATTAACTCCATTATTGTTTGCGTTCAAAGATATTGTTTGTTCCACATGGGGAAGATGTGGACCATTTCTTTTATTTTGAAAAGGGAAGTGTTTACTAAGTGTTCGAGCTAGGTGTGGGCTAGCTTGGGGCATCCCCAGCGCGCCGCGCCGCGCCGGTCCGGACCCGGCTCGGTGCCGTGACACCGTGCATGCGGTATGTGCGGTTGTGGGTGCCGTTTTACACTCCCTCTATATTTTTGGTCAAACTTTCTTTGTTCATATTTGAACGTTAAATGATATTCCACCGTTACAAATTGATTACGGATTATTCTTTCTGGATTTTTGCTCAAATCTGCACCTCTTAATTCCAGTAAATCTTGACTTTCCAATTGCCTTAACCACTATATATTCGCTCTCTTCCTCTTCAGATCTGAACACACAAAAAATACTTACTACTCCCACAAATTCAAACATAACTCTCTGTTTCTCTTTGGCATTGTTGATCGATTCTCATCCCGGTTTTCTGAGCTACCACATTAAGCCGAGTCGTTGTAATCCTAGGGGTCGATTTCCGTGAGGCGTTTACAGAGTACGGGCAAATTCGACTTAGGACACGTGTTCTGATCACCGCCACGACAATTCAGATAAGTTTGTTCTTTGGTATTACTGCCTTATTTCCATAATCTAAGTCGACATTTAGTTATCCTGTTAATATGGCTGGTATTCATATGCTGGTTCCGCTTGCAATCCTTTATTCTGATATGGTCTAAGATGATCCTTATGGAAGAAAAAATTATAAGATGTGGTGCTGATAAGATAGAATTCTTTTTAGGTCAGATTGGAGTATTATGCTCTTACTGTTTGATGTTTGGCTCAACTGGATTTCCGTTAGAAGCTTTGATGAAGGGATAATAAGGACTGTCGGTGAAGATGTTGTTGCACTATATGAATGGACCTTTTATATCTGATCTATAGTAGTATAAGAATGCTAAGGAAATTTGGACGCTTTTGAAACTGAAATAATGGACTGATGACTATGGGACTAAGAAATATGCTTTATCGTTGGTTAAGTGTCTTAAAATGATGATGACAAATTTTTTTGGATCAAGTACATGAATATTGAAGACTTTATGTCTGTTTTATTGCTGAGGGTATGAAGATTTGTGGAACTTTCAAGCCAATAGCCTTCTTGACAGTTACCACCTCTGGTGGGAGGGTTGTGTCCATTCCTTGAAGCACCAAGCAGAAGGATTTCACTCTCCAAGAGTTGGTGTCATATCAGATTAAGAGCAGAACAGTTGCAACTGAAAGGAAAACTTCAGTGGAACATTCTGTCCTTACTACCCTAAACTTGTTGAATCTAAGTCTGCAGGTAATTCAAGGGGTTAAAAGGAAAGGGTCCGAACCAAGTTCCATGCACCAGATAAACAACAGGTTTAAACAAAGACAAAGGAGACCACCCCAAGAACAGTCAATGGCAAATGCTTCACTTGTGGTGGGTTTGGACTATTCTGCAAGGGAGTGGTCAAAAAAGGGCATGGAGTCCAGGAGGAAAACGAAGGGAGCAGTTCCAAGCCCAAGCCAACCTTGCTTGAAGCTGATGAGATCATTATTGCTGTTGTTTCTGAGGTCCACTTAGTCACCAAATGTGACTGAGAGGATTGTTGAACTGGTGCCTACTAGCACATATGTTTTTCTTTAACAAAGAAATGTTTGGATGTCTTATGAAAGTTGCGAAGGAGATTGTGTATTCAGTGGCAACATATCAAGTCAGTGAGTGTCATGAAAAGGAAAAGTTAACTCTAAAACTGACTTCTGGAAAAAACTCGTTGCTTTACATAATGTTTTACAATGTGCCTGAATAATTCGCAAGACCTTATTTCTGGAGCTTGTCAACAAAGCAGGATTAAATTGACTTTTGAATCTGATAAGCTTGTACTCACCAGAAATGGTGAATTTGTGGGAAAGGGTTTCATGTAATGGGGCTTTTTGTTCCTTGGTTGATGTTATGATTGCTAAATAACTTTCTTGCTGTGTTCTGTTAATTGCCTGAGTCTGTCTGTCTTTGGGCATTCTCGTTATGGGCACATGTCAAACATAGCCTCGTTAAAAGCCTCAACACTTAGTTATATCCTGGACTTCAGTTCACGGAGTTTGATAAGTGTGGGTGTGTTGGTTGAACGCCGAAACCCTAAAAACTTTTAACAAAAATGTAATTAGTCTAGCCACTTTACTTAAGTTAGTCTATAGTGATTAGGTTGACTTTAGAATATGTAAGTAGAAGTGGAAAACGTACTACATACTTTGTAGATGACTTTTTCACGTTTTATTCAAAGTTACCTTTTAGCCTCAAAAGATGAAGCAGAAAGAAATTCGTTTATCATAAGGCCGAAGCTCGAAAAACCAGTTAGACCTTAAGATTAAGAGAGTTAGATAGAACCGTGGTGGGAAAGATGGGACACCTCTTAAGCACTATTGTGAGCAAAATGGATAATACACGAGCCACCCCCTTATACCCGAACAAATGGCATAGCTGACGGTAGAACAGGACTCTAACAAGAAATGATGAAATGCATTGCTCATTAGTTCAGGATCCTGATCATTGTGGGGGGCTTTACATACGCTTGTTAGTTGCTTAACCGTGTTCCTCATAAAAGTTTAGAAAAAGACTCCATATGAGTTGTGGAAAGCTACAAGCCTAACTGAGTTCCTCAAAGTGTGGGGTGTCTTGCAAAATCGATTTGCCCGATATCCAGAAAGAGTAAATTGTACCTAAAACATTTGATGTGACCATCTTTATATGTTTATGCATTGCTTACTATACTGCTACACAGGTCCTTCTATACTCAGAAACTCGAATTGCAGAATTGTTTCGATCACAAATGAGCATCTCAGACTTGAACTGTATTCTATTAGCACTGGTGTATTCATCTCACTGTAAACAAAGGATGCTACAAATCTTACTTCTTACTCATACTTGTCCACTACATACTAATATCATTTCTCGCATCAATCATGATGTTGCTTTACTTAGGCAGTATTAAAATCAGTTCTTTAACTTTAGTCTCAGTTTCTGGCTCTCTTGCTTCTTCTAGTTCTACGGTTTCTAGAAGAGCAATGATCAGGTTGCATTACATCATCACTCTGATGAAATATATGTGGAATTATGACGTTATGATTTACCATTTTTATTGGAAACTATTGCTCAAAAAATACTAGCTTCCTATTTTCTTTAATCCCAACCCCATCTCTGATTATAGTGAACTGTAGTAACCTAAAGAAGCAACGAGAGCCGAACTGCCGGCTAGTTTTGGACCCTGATTCTATTTACCTCGCCTTTCTTACTGAAGAAGTTGATGTAGATGAACAAAGTAGTTATGTGCTTGTTTTTAGAAGATGATCCCAGGACTATAAAAAGCCATGAGTTCAATTATTCTAAGTTTCTGGTTAGAGAGGCTATTAACAGCTATTAGATGCAATTATGATAATAACACATGATTTTGACAGATTTCCTAGGGGTTGCAAACCTCTAAGCAGTAAATGGTTCAAAAAGAAACTTAACCTTCATGGTGCTATTGATAATAGCAAAGCTAACTTGTGTGTGGATCACCAAAAGAAAGGTTTAGACTTTTTTGATACCTCATTCTTCTGTGACTAACAGAGCTAACTATTAGAGCTTTAATTGACACTTGCTTCCATCATAAACTTCATGTGCATCAAATGTATGTTAAAACTGGCTTATTTTGAATGGTGATTTGCAAGAGGAAAATTTTCATGAGGCAACCAGATTATTGTTCCAGACAGGAAGGTAAGTGTGAAATTGATCAGATCACTATATGGTCTGTGAAACAGGCTCCCAATAACATGGTATGACAAGGTTTGATTCAACTCATTACTATCTGATGGTTTTCATGTGAATATTCTGATGCTTGGTATATTCCAAAGTGATGAATATGGTGTGTTATCATATGTCTATTATTGTGGATGATATGCTGATTTTGAACCATAATAAGGACATAGTTACACAGGACCAAGGCTATTTCTAAGTTCTTGCTATGACGATAACTTAGGAGAGGCTGATGTCATACTTGGCCATTACAAATATACCTTAGAACTTCTTCATGGGTTAGTCTTCTAAATCAAGTCTCATATTCATGAAAAAATATTGCAAAATTTAATCAATCTAATTGTGTTCCTGTGAAAACCCATTGATTCTAGTATTCATTGAAGAAAAATAAAGTATAGTGTATCACAAAAGAATATGCTAATCATTGGAAGTGTATGTTTTTGTTGAACTATACTCAGACCAGATAATTGATAATGTGTTAGTAGATTTGAGTAATATATTCAAATCCTATCATGACATTGGGGCTTTGATTAGATTGTTTTGATATACCTAAACGGGACATTATTGGTCTACACTATCATGGAACACCTAGTGTCTAGAAGAATTGTGATGCCATTGGTTGTCCGACAATATAAATTCAATCTACTAGTGTTATGTGTTCCACTTGCTGCGTGGGCTATTATCTTGGAATCATCAAAAAACAAAGACTTGTATTGCTAAATCTACAATGGAAATTGAATGCATTGCTTTAGAATTGGCAGGGGGAGTCAGGAAGCCGAATGATAGAGACTGCTAGCTGACATCTCCATGTGGGGAAGCCTACGCCTTCATTTCCTATTGGCATTGTGATTCTCAACTGCATGGGAGAGATTGCACAACAGATCCTACAACAGGGGAAAAGGGCAACATTAGGTTGAGCAATGGAATTGTGAAAATGTGATCAGAAGATAATGTGATATCCTGAGTATGTAAAAAACTGAAAGGATATGCACGATACCTTTCAGCCAAAGGCCTTTGTAGAAAAATGGTTGCTGATCAGCACCAGGGATGGTTTAAAGCCTATGCATGAGTAATGTGATGTGATACCGCAACTCTGGATTGTTAAATTCAAGTTCAAAAGGGCAAAACGAAGTCTGAGTAACTCAGTTTGTACTACAACCATTCCTAATAAAGGTATGTAGTATTTTATTAATTGTATGTAAGGATGAGCTTTTAGCTCTATAGTTCATAGCCCTATTGAGTGTTGTGTGATGAGACAAACTTGATAACTTACCTATATGAATGTGGGGAATTGTTCGCAACCCCTATGAGACTCTTAAGCTGAGTCTCTCAGAGCGTTCATGAAAACCAGGATCGTGGACAATTATCAGTACCATGTTGTGCGAAAACTTGCGATTTTGAGAAAAGAGTAAGTGCAGATGTGGTTCATACGAACCTCCATAGATAGGTCAAGCCAATATCCACCTAAAATGCTTGTAGAAACACATTTGTAAAACATTGCTGTCAATTCAGAAGTCCAAAAACATTAATCTTAACAACACTATGTCCCTAATGCCCATATTTCTGTTTTGTTATACTCGTTTCTTCTATTAATTCGTTGCTCATGATGGGGGAATGTGAGTGAAACTCATTATTGTTTCGCTTCAAAATAATTTGTTTGTTCCCACATGGATAGATTGAGCCATTTCTTGTTAATTTTAAGGATAGTGTTACTAAGTATTGAAGGCTGGTAGTCGTTGTTGGCTAGGCTGAAGCATTCCCCCCTCCGCCCGACCGGCCGCCGTCCGCCCGGCTCGTGCTCAGTGACACTGCCGGGTTGTGGTAGTAGTGTGGACCCGTTTTCACTCCCTCATATTTTGGTCTCAAACTTTTCTTTGATTCATTTATGTAACAGTTAAATGATTTCCATCCGTTTACAAATAGATTTCGGAATTATTCCTTTCGGAGCTTTTTTTGCCTGCGAAATCTGCCCTCATTAAATTCCGGTACATCTTTGACTTCCAATTCCCTAACCACTAATATTCGTCTTTCCTCTTCAGATACATAACACACAAAAATATTACTCCACAAAAAATTAAACATAACTCTCTGTTCTCTTTGGGCATTGTTCGATCGATTTCTCAATCCCGGTTTTCTGAAGTAACCATTAAAGCCGGAGTCGTGTATATTCCTGCTGTGTGGTCAAATCTGCGATTGCCGTAGCCGTGTATCCTGATACGGGCAATCGACTTCAGGACAGTGAATTCTGATCACTCCACGGACCAATTCAGATAAGTTGTTCTTGTTTACTAGTTTATTTCAACAAAATCCTTGATCTGCAAATGGGAATTGAGTCACTGATTAATCAATGCAACAACAGAAGTCGAAGGAGAAAGAACGTAGACGATTTGCAATGAAGAATATTCATTTCTTGGTTTGAATTTTCAAGTTGATATTTCATATATATAATTTAAATTTCGATTTTTGGGTTGAATTTATTGTTGGATTTTTTTTTGGTGATTTTTTTGATAATTTTCATTTTGGGTTGAATTCATCGATTTTTTTTCAGGCTTGTTTGTGTTTTGTGCCACGCCATTGGTTTTGCAGACATATCTCCCTATCAATAATGCTATTTGTTATACATAGAAGAAGACCAATAAAAGTTTAATTAATTTTTAGGTAGGTATTTTTTGTAAAATGTTGATAGTAAATCTAGATGTTTATTGATGATAGTGTTTAAATAGCGTGATTCTAGCTGCCAAGTCCTTAGTGAGCTTTAACTAAAACACATTATTTGATAGCGCTAATGTCGCGTAGGTATTAACCTTCTAATTTATACAGAATTGGTAAATCTGTAATTGTGTCTGTTCTTTACTGTAATTATAGTTGAGAACTTGTTCTTTGCGTCTAACACCATAATAAGAAAATTTGTTGAGCCCTAGCATTGAATATTGTGTATATTAGTATGGATAGGCCGATTAATACTCTCGACGCCTCGAGCACTAATTGTTAGGTTGTATATATATTCTTTTGCATTCATTATTATACACCACAAAACTATCTCTCTAATTCACATGTATTCGGAGCTACGCATTCTAAACCCCCAAACTCTAAAAAAAATCAAGAACGTGCTTTTTTTACGATCTTGCTCCTTTGTTCTACTTTTATTCATTCACTTTTACAATCAAACTCTTAAAAAAGTCAACCTTTTTTATTTATTAATTGTTTAGATCTTGCTCCTCATGTTCTTGGATTTATTGTGTCTACTTTCTGTTTTGCTTTTACTCTGACTTGTGTTGTTACTCGCACTGTCTCACTATCTGTTGCATCAACTCTGGAGGATGTTGAAACATTTATGCATAATGGACCTTGAGCCAAATGAATATCTCTATTATATAAGAGAAGGGGGAGAAGATGTGTCCCCTCTCCAAAAAAATACATAATCTCACCCTTTAATGAAAGGGTCCTAATAGGTATCATGCAAAATTTCACTTAAAAAACAATAAAATTAGGGAAAATCCTATCCCGTACCATCGAGTTTTTCCTGCGTAGATCCATTTAACTTGTTTTATTACAAGAATCTCTTCTTACGAAGCTAAACAAAGTCTAATTGTACACCTCTTATCATTTACAGCTTACCGGCGGTTTTCCCAGTTCGATCAGCTCCCATCCATCCAAAGAACCTTCTAGAAGCATGTCCGCGGATATAAGACCAAGTCGCCAGTTTAAAGGCCTATAAGGAGGACAGATCCTAGAACCCCAGCACAGTAAACGGGAAGAGAAAACGTCCCAAAAGTGTAGGGAACAAACTCCTCAGTAGATAGAGATGGATGCACGAATCGCCTTGTAATCCCTCAACCATATCCAGGATAAGAACGGTTACCTCCTACCGAAATTGGAAGTGCCTTACCCACCTTTTTAGGAAACAAGTGCTTTTTGGTCAATTGCTTCCCAGCGAATAGATAAATATCTAGGGTTGTATTTCAAAATCATCAAAATATTCCTTTGATATGAATGTTTACTTTCCTGAGAGAAAAACACCCAAGTGAGTCTGAAACGTCATTGTACGTTCCCCCGAGCTCCAAGAGCAGGCAGATGAGTCGAGAATACTGCCTCAACTCCCAAGAGGCCTTGGAAAAACATCTTATATAAGAGCGACGAAAACGAGAAGCTTTTCTTACATTGATGCTCGAAAGCTGAAGAAGATGCTAGAGCCCCGCTAAAGATCCTGGTAATTGGACAGAAAGACTGAATCGGCCCAGAGTAACCGTCTCCAAAGTGGGAAACTCGTGTGAACGTTATATCTCTCTCCTATGCTCCAACCTCGATGAACTCCGAGCAGTCGAAATGTAGCTCGGAATCGGATATTGCATATGTGGAAGCCCAAACACCGCAAGACCAAAGAGGCGACAAGGACTCAGGACCCGGAACGCCGCTAAATATGCCCTGCTTGAAATTACAGCAATAGGAAGATCCTAAAATTGTTGACAATAAGCTTACCTGTGAAGCCCCTACTCCGGTTCGCTGTGCAAGTCCCTAAAGGACCGGGAATTAACACCAGATCTCCTTTACAGGACGATCATTTTATTTAGCGCCGAACTAGGATCCCCGACAAGGAATAATTGAATATTACCTTACCTAGCCAAAATCTGTTATTGATATTACCTGGTTACCAGCCTCACCCTGTAACCATGGCTCATTAAGCAGAGGATATGCAATGTCTATTTCCCTCCCAACCAGATTTGGAAATTGAAAAGCCACGATTATAATCCATTAGGAGCTCCACCCTTTAGCGGTCCTGCATTACAATGGTTGATTTAACCCTGAAGCGGGCTCTATCCGCCAGATTTTGCCCAACCCCTTGGTGTAACGGTTCTACCAGCCAGTCTCCGCCAGTACCGTACCCCTTAAAGAACAGTCCAAGTATCTGTACCCCGTGATCAGTCAGAAGACAGGAGAGTCTACCCGTGATTTTTCCTAACCAGATTCGTCCAAAGGACTGATACCACATCCAGATCTAATATCACGGTATGAAGCTTCAAGGGAGTATTTCAATTCACGTTTATACATGAACCTAACCTGTTACTTGAACTTTATGATGTGAGGTACGAGCCATTGGAAGTAGAGAAGTACCGGGTCGAAGAAGATGAAGCTGCCAGATCTGGAGGGTTTTAAGCGGAGACAGATAACGTGGAACGGAACAAATCAGATACCCAGAAAGACGAAAGATTCAAGCCTGTCCATCGAGTCTTGTGTTCAGCGTTTATAATCACTCCTGAAGTCAATGAGCATTATAGAGAGTAATCTAAGTATTTAACACTTTTTTCACACATACCTGTTTTGCATGTTGATGAACGGAGTTGTATCCGACGCATTGAAGGATATTGCGAGGTGTAGGTGCAGGAATCAGAGGATGTAGGAAGATAAGACGAAATGTGTCGTATCATTTAATGATTGGATAACCGAGAGTGAATGCTAAAAAGAAGTCGCTGGAGTAAAGAAGGACCTGAATACGTAGACAGGAAAGGAAAAGTGTCTGAAACGCAATTTGTTATGAGTCAAACCTTAGCTTCTACCACGAACAATAACAACCTTGATAAGGTGGATCGAAAATCGGGGCCAATCAAGAAAAGAGCAAGACTACACTGTAACATGGTTTGAGGAACAACCAAGAGAAGAAGTACGGAAAATGTATAACTGACGAGTCATACAAGGGCTAACACCATGAAGCCTAGTCATCAGTGCTACGTAAGTTAACTCTAGCCAGGACACGCCGTCTCGAACAATGAGTCAGCTAAATTTTGCCATATCGAAAAGAGCTGGAAATGACTCAAGAATAATATAATCAAGACTGGTTCGGGTACACCAGGGAAAGAAAACAAACACCAAGGGAAAATATCTCAACTGGGGCTTAAAGGAGTGACATGCAGCGATCTAAGATCAACGTGTGCCGACGAATCTTACAGTATCTCATCAACCTGGGTGACAAGATGAAAGCTGACTCACACATAGGTGAATCATTGATGGGGGGGGTACTAACCATAGAAGAGAAGATCCTACGGCAAGAGACCTGTACAGAACAAGGAAATCAGACTATCAGCAACAGTGGGCGTCAAAAGCCAGAAGAATGCATTGATGAAGTGTGCTCCAGAAACGAAACAGATGAAGTAGAGCTAACCTGTAACCTGAGACGAATGACATAGATCTCAAGAAAAACGTCGACTGTCGCTGTCGCGAAACATGTAGGGTAGACCAAACGTCAGTCAAACAAACTGAATGTGGATAAATAACCGAAGCAAAAGACGAAAGTCGCTAACCGAACAGAAATCAAAAAGAATGACGATCATGTACACAGGAAGATGAAGAAGAAAAGTATCCTGAAATGTAGTAACTAGTGTGTCAGTAAGAAGAGGGAAATGGAAGATGAAGACAGACTGAACAGGGAAGATCAGTGATACAATAAGATACATGTTGAGATGCGGAGACCAGATGTGACATTCTGGACGTACCGCTGGATATAACATACCTAGCACTGACGACAGCAGAAAAGCTGTAACAGACCAAAGAGTCATACCTGGTACAAAGTGAGCTGGTAAGCGAGGTGACCGAAGTATAAAGATAGAATAAGTTAAGGATCAGCTCGGAGACAAATTGGAAGTCCTACATAGACCGATATGCTAGTAAATGAAGAGGAAGCTGATCACCGTCAACCTACGAAACCACTATGTGACCGCGAAAATATAAATGAATAAACTAAATGCTTAGCTCAGCAGGAATCATCATGAGATACTGGTCACAACGTGGGATGGATGGGGGATATGGATGGCTGGAGGAGGCCAGGGTAAAGTCGGTATCCTGATGAGGGGGGGTCACTGACGAACCTGAAAGAGGGGCTTATATGAGTGACTGAGATAAGGGGATGGGAACGGATCGGTTGACGAGACACAAGTGGACAATATCCACTGCATAATATAAGAATAAATAAAAAGTACTGGGGATATCTGGAATCAATCCCGAAGAGCATACCGTCCAAAAGATGTAACAGCTTGACACTCATGGTAATGCGCGACTCAACGCTGACCTCTCTTGAATCATACATATGGGTTCAACAGTGCAGGATAGGCCTTCTTAAAGGTATAACGTGAATGCCCGCTCCCTGCGGTATTCTTCGAAACGACCCGAACAAAGCGTGGCATGAGGGCTTGGAGGGGATACACGGGAATGTGTAAATAGCAAGAAACAGGGTAATATACTACACTCTTATTTTAGTTAATCAGTAAAATGCCTAGGAGCCAGAACCACGAATCCAACTGACGAACAGACACGATATATTCGTTCTTTGACGTTCTGTTCAAGGACAGGTGCCAAGGGAAGATCCCTAGGGGACGCTGCGTTGTATCCGGAGTATGCCGGGAACATCTAACATGTGCAGACTGATCCTACCGGAGATGAATAAAGTGTTAACATTTCATTCCTGCTTGTCGCATCAACCAATAGGCGTCTTATATGGGAATACTTAAGGAGAGCAACAGAATCTAAAGTCGGACAGAATTGGCCAAAGGTGCCTTAGGGCACGCCTGTTCGCCAGGATCAGCAGTTTAGAGCATTCAGGCAATGGGCCACTCCCTCATTACCAATTTCCTTTAATCTTATCCGGAGTGCTATACCACAGAGGGCGAAATCCGAATTTTCGCTAAGCCTTACTCAGCGGCCAGAATTACTTTATTGCTGAATTCAATCCGAGTGCCCAAACTTTCCAAAAAAATTCTCTCCAACAATTGCCCGCACTGAAACTTCCTCACGGGTTTGCATGAATCTGGTTCCTTCAGCCGTGCAAATTTCCTTCGTTTCTGCTGACGGGTTTCAGTAGATAGTAATCCACATTCAGCTTCTGCGCCCGAACTAGTGCGAACCCACGGAACAGGTAAAGGCCACTTGGGATTATAAACGTTAGACTGCTCATCTAACTTTAGAAGGAACAGTTCTAGGTTATGTTCCTAAAGTGCAAACAAGGCGGGTAATAATCTCCGGATCTAAATATCATCTG
>SNQN01008179.1:3679-13951 GCA_008642245.1 Bassia scoparia | reverse complement strand
AATGCCGATGATACTACAATAAACCTCAAGGGGGTTGTCAATTCCACCAAATCAAACCAAATCATGGAACCAATACCCACGATTAACAGCTAATCCAGCACAAACAACCTCAAACAAATCATCTCAATTCTAAATCTACTTGTAAGCTAAGCAAACCAAGAAATAAAGAGGAGAATGGTTGGAAAGATCTCACCAAATGGCCTTGATATAAGCATTCAAGCATGATACCTCAACCAAAATCAAATGGCCATCTTGTCATCAAACCTGTAAAAGTGAGAAAACACCAAACAAACTCCAAGAAAGGTGAGAGTAAAAAAGAACAACAATTAAAAGTAAAAATAAAAAATTATAGAGAAAGTAAAATATTTTTGGTTTTTCTTTTCTTTTTTTTGGTAAGGAAACTAACTAGTTAAAAAAAATGCAATTATTTACATAAGTTCAGATTAAAGGGAGTGTTTGGATTTTAAGAAGTAGAAAGAGGAATGTTCTCTCCTCCCAAGCTAGCATGAACATAGTCCCTATGTTCAAAGCAATGAAAAGCATGAGAAAGGGAGAGAAAAGGAGAGATTAGATTGCAACCCAATAACTGTTTGTTTAACCTAATAAATAGCACCTCAATGATCTCAACAACTTGTCATGTGCAACCGCACTAAATTTCACAAATACCAAATAGGCGAACATGAAATGGAAAGCATATAAGATCAATGTAACACAATGCCTAGATGGAATACAATCATGACAAGAATAATGAAAAGAAGAAGAAAAATCGAAAAAATTAAGAAGAAGAGAAATCAAAATCAAAATAAGAAAAAGAAAATTCATAAAGAGAATTATGAGGGATTAGTGACATAAAAGAATCCTCAAATGGTGGACATTTTGCATGATTAGGAGGAGAGACAAGGGGAGAAGGAATGATATCAAGTCTCTTGGAAAAAGGGACATTATGGGTACAAGCCTCAAAAGTAATTGACCCTATAAGTAAAGACTCATACATATCCTCATCACTTTCGTTACTACACTCCATTAAACAAGTGTTATTGAATTCTTGCAATTCCCCCTCTTTGCTCAAGCAACCAACAAACATCACCATCTCACCCTTCTTTATTACTTGATTTTCATCACAAGCATTCCCAAATGGGTCATCGATGTAAGAAAACTCAAGAAAGTTATTACAATCATATTTAGCATAAARCAACCTTAAATCATTTGCTAATTGTAATKAAAGGTTATCGACCTCAAGGTGGACATTATGAACATTAACTTGGGAAGGGGAGTAAGATTCATGCATAAAAGATTCATAATGAAGAACATGAGGAAAGTCAAAGGAGTTCATGCACAAGCACTGTGAAACTTGATGATTTGCATTAAGATTCGAAATATGAGAATCCAAATTATTATAACCATATTCCTCAAATGAGCTCCTCTCATTATGATAGTCATATGCCCCAATGTTGGTCATCTCCCACTCATAGATATCCCTAGCTAGCCACTCAAAAAGGCTCCAAGCCTCTTCCAAGTGAAAGGCTAGAAATTGACCACAAGACAAAGACTCAACCAACACCCTCGTTTCATCATTCAAGCCCTCAAAAATTACATCACAAATATCCCATTTCTCAAAATTATGACCAAGCCTATATCTCCTACCTCCAATAATATCTCCAAATAATCCATTTTCATATTGGAAAGAAAATATTGCCATGAAAATGAAAAATTGAAACAAAAGAAAAGAAAAGGAAAAAAAAAAATATACAGACTTTAGACTCAATCTAAACAAAAAACACATTATCTATGTGAACTTTGTCTCCCTTAGGCCAACGCCAAAAACTTGATAGAGCGTGCCGAACCTATCAAATAATAAACCAATCATTGCACTAAGCTATAGCAAAGCAAGAAAAGGGTCACCCATGAGCAGACGTTGAATCAACCACCGAAAAGTCAATGTTTAAACAGCCTTAAGCCAACATGGCTTTGAATGTTTTCACTAAACGTGTTATATAACTAGAAGTAAGATTAAACGAGAAACTTTATAAAAAAAAAAAGGTTCTAGGCAATGGCTACACCCTCAATTATCAATGAATTGCCAACAAACAAGGGATCAAACTTCAATTGGGATCAAACTATGGAATGCCACCTAATATACCTAACTACTCTCTCGAGCTAGAAGGAATTGCCTTAGTTCATGGGATACACCTATTTTCATGGTTTACAATTCAAAAAACCAAGCATTGAAAACCAAATTCACGATGACACAATGTTCCGTGACTAGAAATCTCTATTTTCATGGTCTTTTAGCCAAGCAAGTCAAAGGAGCCTACTACCATACTTCTCTCGATCATTCATTAAGAGACTAAAATAATATTTAGGTGATTCATCACAAGAACTAGCATGAAAACCCTTAACAAGGAGAATCAAAACCCCAAACAATTAGCAATTCATACAATTGAGGTTTACAACCCTAGAAATTAACTACCACAATCATAATTACATCAACAAATTTAGTTCTAATATGTAATTTTCCAATGCTACACATCAATACATCAACAATTTAAAGCTTAAAAACAACTATCACAACATCAAATACTAGAATCCACGTAAGATAAGATGAAACAAGAGAAGTAGAGGACGAGAAAATTACAAAGAAGCTTCAATCGTACCCAACTAATGAAAAATCATCTTGCAAAGCTTAAAAACTTGAGTATCAAATAGAAATTACAAAGAAATTTGAGTGGAATTGAAGTTACAATCTAAAACTAAGAGGAAATAAGCTAAAAACTAAGCTSTCGACAAAATGGACAAAGAGGGGTATTTATATCAACCCCCCAAATATCAGAAGAAGAAACCGTAACATATATGAGAGTAGCAGGTCAACACTGACATATTGCTCTGTCCTGCGCACCACACCTTCGAAACAACATAACTTTCTCTCTGGTTGTCGGATTCAGGCTTATGACCTATCGTCGCAAAGCTAACTAAATAATCTTTCACCACCAAGTAAAATTACCTCAATCAAATGACTGGATCAAAAGATATGACCGTTTGAAATCAGCCCTCTAGGCAAAAGCTCTCTAAACAAGACAATTCTTCTTGCAGGGGCTGTAACTTTTTCAATACTTATCGGAATTAAGCTTGTAACCATTCATCGCGAAGATAATGAAAAGATCTTTGATCTCCAAGTAGAATCACCTCAAAATGTTAATTATGCAGGAAGTTATGGCCATTTGAATCCAAAGTACGCACACAAAACATCCAAAAAGCTAAGTGTCCAAAAATGCCTAAAATGTACACAAAACACACAAAATAAGGACAAAGTAAGTTAAAATCATTCAAAAAGAGGCATTATGGACAAATTAAGGACCAAAATAAGGAGAAAAATGCACTAATATGTGGTSTTTTAGACCACTTATTAGAATACATAATTTATTTGTGAATTGATAGTGATTTGAGAATTATTTGACGGAAAAATTAACGGTCGTTAGTAGTAAGGGCATCTTAGCTATTAACCCCTAACCTCAGGGGTACATGAGGTAACTCGAAAATCTCGGGTGTATATGAGTTATTAGGCCTAATCTCAGGGGTATGTGGGAAAATTTCCCACATATAATGAACCATGTCTATAGAATTCAATCGTATTTACACGATGTCAAGTGATTCAATTACCTGTGTCTATAGTGTTCAATTCAATCGATTAGTTTTTGTCTAATTTGATGAACTTCACAATACGATGTTGTTTGACTCCATTAGACTTCATTCGATATCGTTACACTCAATTGTCTTTGTTGTTTGATTAAATCTTACTCGATTAGAATTCGTTTTCTGTAATGAAGGGTGTCATAGGAATTCATTCGTCTCAACACGATTCCAGGTGATTCGTTTGTCTTTCTTGTTGGAGTTCATTTCAATCGAGTTAATTTGATAAACTTGATGGTATGCTTTCATATGTTTAACTATATTTCAATAAATTGACACTTATAAACTCTTAGAAATTACTTGACAAGCAAAAATAAATATTGACATCAACAAATAATAACACATTACACAAATAAAATCGATGTCAATTTAAAGGGTTACTATAGTAACAAATTATAAGGACTACTCTAAGTCAAATTTAATCAAGTGTATAGCAAAATTATGGTTGCACAGATAATATTTTGAATTAATATATAAGGAAAAAAACGAGTAACAAATAAAACCAACAAGGGGGAAGAATATTTAATTGGACATCAGAGGAGTATAGTTTTATGAGTGACCGCCCCACAATTATATATGTAACGGCCCAGATCTTCTCAACCAAGTAGCACASTTAATTTGCAAATATGATTAGAAGAAAACTATTACTGTAGGCCTGTAGCAAGCTTGGAGCTTCTTGTGATCRAACATTGCGGACTGGAGATACAAACCCTAAAATCCCACTACTATATAAGAGCACGACGTCTCTACTCCAACATCCACGCAACCTCATCTTCAAAACAAAGCTACCAAAATAAGAAGAAACCTTAAKTAAATCCAAAAACCAAACAATGTTGAACTCAAACGAATCTATCCACTCAAATGACTAGAACTCCAAAGACATTCCTTCAAAGTTATCCACAAACCCCGCCACTGAAAAANAACATTGCGGACTGGAGATACAAACCCTAAAATCCCACTACTATATAAGAGCACGACGTCTCTACTCCAACATCCACGCAACCTCATCTTCAAAACAAAGCTACCAAAATAAGAAGAAACCTTAAKTAAATCCAAAAACCAAACAATGTTGAACTCAAACGAATCTATCCACTCAAATGACTAGAACTCCAAAGACATTCCTTCAAAGTTATCCACAAACCCCGCCACTGAAAAAAGCCAAAGATCAAGACCACTCCCCCTGTGAAGAAGAAGGACCAAGATCGGCCTTAAAAATAAAGGAGGTGGGCTCAAAAAAATTTGGGTTTTTCTACACGGTACCCCTGAAAAAATGCGTTTTCTACAATATACTCCCATTTTTTTTACCCTTCTTATTATACCCCTGAATTACATAACTACTCTACACTATAACCTTAATGATTTTATTTAACTAAACTAAGGTTAATTTTTTTTATTTTATTATTTTTTTTATGCTAGACGAGAAACAAAGTTTCAGGAACAAAAAAGAGTACTACATACTACAAAAAGCCAAAACTACTAAAAAGAAAACTAAGATGGAACTCTTCTTGAAAACGTCACACCTTGAATGTCAAGAGGAGCTCTGAAACATAGCTTCCATCATTTCCTCCCGCCGCCACTGCCCATCCACGGCCACTGCAACCCCACGGCRACCGCCACCACCATTACAGCCCAGGCCCATCGATACCGCCACTGCACTAGGCCTTGCGAGAATCAGAGACTCCTTAAATTAACAGACTCTCAATCATATAATTGGAGAGCCAAGACAAGCAAATTGAACAAGTTTATGTCACTTAATCGCTGCGAAAATAAAATGCATAAATACAACCTCCATATGAAAACAGTAGGATACTGTGATCAATTCTCCCCTACATAATAGGATTGCAACCAAACTGAGAATAACATGTGGGCTAAAAACTAATAATTTCGCACTCGAAAGCAATCAATAAGCTTTGGCATCATCTGGGAATGCCATTGTCCACAGTTGTTGAAGAACTTTATTGTTTAACAGAACAAGAGTACTTAAATGCTTCAATATGTGCTTGGCACTTGTWATAGTTACCTTTGTTTTCCTCCAAGCATTTTTTKAAGGCCTCAACGTCAAAAGGTGAAGCTCTCTTTTTTCGTAGCATCACTCGCTGCGTTGTGATCCAGTGGCGGTATCGATGGGCCTGGGCTGTAGTGGTGGTGGCGGTGGCCATGGATGGGCAGTGGCGGCGGGAGGATAGGTGGAGAGTGGGGTGGCTGTTTTTTTGTTTTTATTTTATGCATGTTAAGAAAATAAAAATTAACCTTAGTTTAGTTAAATGAAATCATTAAAATTATAATGTAGAATAGTTATGTAATTCAGGGGTATAATAAGAAGGGTAAAAAATTGGGGTATATTGTAGAAAACGCGTTTTTTCAGGGGTACCGTGTAGAAAAACCCAAAAATTTTCATTCGATGACTTTCGAGGAGAGCTCGAAAGATGGCACGACCAACACAAGTTATGAGAGGACTAAGGTTGGTGTTGAGAAACTTTTTAGATCTGTGGAGGACAAAATCCAGAAGTTTGACAAAATATTGAAAAGGTTTGGAGGGAAGGAAAAGATGGAGGCTATGATGAAAGTGATGGAGAGGAAGAGTGAAACTAAGAAAAAGGAGAGGAAAAGGTGATAACTATCACCTTATGGAGCGACGAGGATAAGGACTCTACTGTTGTTTACTAGATGCTCCTACAATTAACCTTTGCGGCGTGTACTCCGACTATGCTGCCGAGGTGGACACTACGAGGGAGAAGATATATGTGAAGCATGGAAGACACACAATCCACCCTGACGACATGGCGAAGGAAGCGGGGGTGAAAAATGGTGACAAGCTCATAGTCAAGACAYTGGTATAATAATCTTGTAGATACTTACATTTGTCCCTCCATAAAGGTCAATGATAAAATTATACCACAATGCAATTGGTCCAATTCTAAAAAACAATTGCCTTAAACAATGCTCTTGAATCTCGATTTGCAAAGCCGAAACAACTTTTCTTGCCCAAAGCACCCTTTAAAATAAGTTTTAATTTCAAAATGATTTTAATTTATTTTTATACGTTTTTCTGATTTTTCGGAAATTTTTCTAAGCATTTTGGCAATTTTCGGAATTTTCATCAATTTAAATAATTTGCAATAATAATTAAATTATGAAACAATTCCCAAATTCATGAAATTTTAACACAACACACTATTTTTTACAATGAATTTTATTAATTTTTCATAATTTTTCGAGTTGTGGAAATTAGTTATGAATTTTCCAAAGCAAAAACGCGCATCCGAGCGAAACGGCTCATTTCGGGAGCTTCGGGGCCGCACCCGAGTGTAAGGCCCACATGAATATCTCCCCAAATCATCAGTGATTTGTTAAAAATATCGCAATAAATAAAATAAATCATATTTTATTCTGATAAAAAGCAAGGAAAATCGCAAAGAGGCAAGAGATCTTGGGCTAATTACCCCAAGAGCAACCAACTAGGCGTAATCACGCCCAGTTCCTTGCTCTCCAAGCTCAATTTTCCTATAAATACAAGCACCCATGGTCACTTCACACACGCACTCCATACATCACACGTCTCTCTCGCTCGTCCATACTCACTCCTTCTCTTCCAAAAACTCAAAAAGAATTCTTTCAAATTCAATACACACTCAAAAACATATTCAATACACATTCAAATCAAGAGATCAAGACATCAAACAATCGTTCGAGATTTTCGACCACGCATTGTTGGTATAACCTATGAGGCCACAAAACTCATAGAAACTCTATCCTCTCTCTTCTCTTTAATTATTCTTTGATTTTCTTGTTTTTTTATCACTTTGAATCATGTAATATTGATTAATAAGCTATAGACATCAATTAACATGTCAATATCTTTTCTTGTTTTCAATTCGATTTCAATATTATGTCAACTAACTTAATTTTTCTTTGATTTTCTCATGTAATAGCACTTTGCGAGTGATTTCGATTCAAATCTAGCTATTGTTTTTTGCTTTTGTCTTATCTTGGATAGCGATACGAGGTAAGCTTCTCCTTCTCCTCTCGTATATTCTAAGTCTTATTCTTGTATAATTCTCTCCATCACCATTGATCTGTTAATTAAAGACCTATTAATTGATGTTCACGCCTAATAAGATAATTAGGACAAACGGTTTAGGATCCTTAAATCTTGACCTAATTCAAAGCGACAACAATTAATAATCTTACATGCATTAATCCACTCGCCTATACAACTACTTCGCCCTTACCCTCGTCCCTAATCCAGACCTTGGGTGCACTACCAGACATGAGTCCTTCGCCTTACTTTATGCAATTATAGCAAGGCTTAAAATGGGTTCCGCAGCTTCCCAAAAAGTGCGGTGACAACTTCCTCTATTCGATTTCGAGTTTCTATGACCTTCAATGTCAAGCATACTCACACTATGAAAAATAGCAATAATTCAATTCTTCGCAATACGGTGTCTCAACCGAGACTGTCCCGCAGGACAGAGGGACCAGACCCAGTCCGGCCTGTGACGCCACGCCCCACGCTGTAAATCTAAACCTTCTTTTATTTGCTTTGTTGCCAATAGAGATCATTTGTTGGCATATTGGCTTCAAAGAAGCTTCTTTGTTTCCGAACAAGCACAATGAGGAAGCTGATGAATATAATATGCAACAGCCATTCAGATGTTAATTGCAACTGTGAATCTGTGATATACCAAACCATTAAACAGAACAAAGTACATCACAAGGTTGATTATGAGATTTATCTCTAGTAATTTATATATCATATGCCATTAAAATGAAGGGAAGAAAAGGTATTATCAAACCAAATAAATGGAAATTAAGATTTCATTCGTAATTACAATGATATTAATCGTCAAAAGTCATATCTCACAAGTCATAAATGCACATTTCTGTACGTTATAACAACTTTAACAAACAGAATAGGTGATGTACTTGCATATACATGAGCTGCAAATGAGCCTAGCCAGGTATTGTGTGTTCGAGTTGAGCTTGATAAGATTTAAAGTAGTCGAGTATGACCGAGCTCGAACGAGCCTTTTCATTTACTTGTTCGAGCTTGGCTCGTTAAGCTTTAGGCTTGCTCGAGCTCGGCTTGAACTTACTCATTTAGATGTCGAGCTCGAGCTCAAATGTAAATGAGCTATAAACAAGTTTTTATAAACAAATGAGTTTTACTAKTATTCCAACAARATTTATTCATAGGAATTAATAAATTTGTAAATATTTATTATTTCTTATTAAAAACAAAGTCAACTTATTATTATAATGATTGAATATGAAGATCTAATCATTACAATAATTTCCTTCATGCTAGTAATGAAAAGTTGTTTAAAATGGACAAAAAAGAAAAAAATATAGTAGTAGTAGTAGCAAGGTTGCTTCATTGCTTGCTAGTTGGTGCGTAGTAGCTTGTAGCTTTCATTATTCTTATGATACTGTAATATATTTAAGATGAAAAATAATTTTGTTTTAATTTAAGTAGGATTTTGGATTGACTAAAAACGAGCTTTTTTCGAGTACCAAACGAGCTTCTACTAAGTTATAAAAAAGGTGTTCACAAGCTTTGATGAGTCGAACACATAGGTTCGAGCTTTGGATTTTTGTTCGATCTTGTTTATTTGTTCCACGAACGAGCTTTAACTTAGTTTTGATAGAGCTTGTTCATGAGTAGTTCGCGAACACACCGGCTCATTTGCACCTATACATATACATAAAGCCAAAATTTTCAGCAACAAGAACAAGCGCTTCTTCATATCAACTCTCAGTCCTCTCACCTACATTCCAAAAAAGCATAAGTAAATAAATACGAGTAATTAGATGCATAACTTAAAAAACAAAAAACTATTTCGGCGTCACCTTTGTTATAGTCTAACAAAAGTAGGTTCATCGATGGGTAATTTCAAGGTTGACAATTTGTCGACTAACTGTCCAGAAGTCTTTAAAAAAGCATTTGAATTGCATATGAGCATAAGTTATATCTAGTTGCATAAACTCAACTGACAAAATTTATAACATAGCAATATTTGATTAATTGAAAAACATTAGAAGCGTCAAAAACTATGTATAATATAAAAATAAGGAATTTCCTTTGATTGATACTGAGTTTTTGCCTAAACTCTTAAAACACTGAGTTCAAGATAGGATCAAGGTAACCTGAGGTCAGAGATAATAGCTCCGTGACCCCTCTTTCCTTTCCGATCGGTTAAAAAAAATAACTTTGACCACCCTGTAATTATAAATAAACCGTTAGTTTTAACTCTATTTATAACTTATAAAAAAATAACACATAATTAAAAAAAACCCTCTTCTATCCTCCTCTGCTCCCTGTCCTTCTTCATCACCATCTTCAATGTTTTCCTGCTTGCTTCCTATCCTTCTCATCCTTATCCATCTTCATTCTCCCTTCCTACTCGACTCCACTAGTTCATCACCCCCGAAGCATGTCCGGCAACAACCCCACCAAACGTAGCAATACTTGTCACCGAAACCAGTGCAAAACCACCATGGCAGTCGAGACTCATAACTGCCTATCGCAATCAACGCCAGCAACACATACCTTTCATGATTACAACAGCAACACGACGACCCACG
>SNQN01008178.1:8561-30318 GCA_008642245.1 Bassia scoparia | reverse complement strand
ATTATATGAAAAGAGGATTAGTTGTGCGATTGTGAGTGTATCATTGAAGATCGACAGACACGACCAAAAGTACTTGAATAGTTCACTCATGGAGTAAAGATATTTATATATACTAAATGAAGATCATAATAAGTAAAATGTATGCACGTCTCTCCATCCGGGGGACTAAATTCCTGCATCCATTATGTGGCGCCTCAAAAAGACTCGTAGCTGACTAACAATACTGTTTTGTGCTGACTTGGATATACTAGTTGTGGAGAGTGTGGTGTGAGTAGAGGCCATTAATGTGAAGTAGTTGACTGTTTGATTGATAAAAATTAAAAAGTAGAAGATATAAAGTGAGGAAAACACAGTATAGGAAGGAAAAGAAAGACCATAACTATATAAGGATCGATGATGCAACATCAACTGAACACATTCTGAGTATGAGGTGATTATCATTGATATTATTTTCTTACCACAAGATTTTAGTAAATAAACGAGATTAGAAATTACGAAATCGTATGCAATAGAGTTAAACAAAAACTTCAAAGATATCAGCTGTACTAAATCATAAACCAACACAAAATTCAATGTTGTATATCTGTGAGTGTCAAATCTTGCAGAATAGACCTTTTCCTGATAATAGTTCTTAATTAAAAATCTCAAGGAGGCAGCTTGGTTACTTACGATTGTAGTTGTGAAATGGGAGATACAGCAACAAATGTCCTATGAGATCAGACAGTAAATTAAGGGGTCTTTAATAATAATAAATGGTGTATCCTCATCATCTGTGTTGACTATATCCTTTTTAAGGAAAGAGAGATTTCAGCCAGAGTACTTGGTGTTTAGTAACAGTCAGTTAGGAATTCATCTATAAATTGCGAAGCACGTTATATCCTTTTCTAGAGCAGCAGGTGTATTAGATAGTATGTTTGCATTAGCTCAGAATATGGTTACACAGTGCTTATTGGAGTTCTTATCGTTATCCTTGATGGACGGTCATTAGTGCCTCTGCTTAGACCTACAGAAATAACTTTGCGCGTTCATTATGTCTTAGGGTAGAAGACAAATCTACTTAGGTTGATGATAGTACATAGTTTAGTCTAGTCATTTGCTGATGAATTTGTATTCCTGTATAAGCTCTCGCACATCACTCATGTTTATTTAGCAACACGCATACCTGATTAGATGTTCCAACTTCTCCGTTGTTCCATCGTAATAAAACGGATGAGTTATATACTATTTAAATACATACGCGAAACTAAATGTATTCCTGCTATTTCTTTTAAGATACATTAAGGACTATCCTATAATCGGTTCCTCGATGCCTCTTACTATGTAAAGAATACTTACTTAGAAATTATAATATGAAGGGAATTTTGCATTATAAGCCTATACAAGCAAAAGGTAAATATTAATATGACGTCAATTAGTGTTCCTGGTACATTTATTGACTAGACAACTCTACTTCAAATTGACCATATCAACTCGGATGATGCCCTTTATATTGGGATGCAGCAAAGCATTCTTCTACGCGCAGGACAATATCGTCTTGTAGGATAGGAACAGAGGTAACAATAAACGGTTAACGAAGAGTTTATGGGGTAGGTGTTGGTAATTATGATTCTTTTTCTCTTTCCCTCTTTTCTATAATCTGCGCCTTCTTTTTTGGGGTTCCTGGTCCGATTGCATCATTGAATTTTAGCGGAATACCAGTGTCTCTTAACAGCAGTTATCGTGGTGGGAGAATGCAAAACGGAGAAAGGTGGGCTTCTGTGCGTTCGATATTTACTACTGTGGTTTGCAGCAAAGGTTAAGAGGTGATTTGATATTATTCATTTAAGGACACTGCGGCGTTTTTTGTAGAGATTTTATTTTGATCATCTGAAGTCAGTCCGAATTGCAGTGTTGCCCAATGTGCCTTGATAGCCAATCTATAATCAGACCGCCGAAGCTTCATATTTGGGATCTCCAATAGCGTAATTAGTTCTTGGTCAAGATTTTATAACTAGACTTCTTTTCAGTGTTTTTTTGCTTGTATGGGTTTTTAATATCCTGTCTCGTTAGTCTCAATTTTTTTCATGGTTGATGCATCTTCCACGCTGCTAGCTTTTCTTAAAGTGACCACAACCTTTAATGCTTGTGAGTTTCAATTAGTTAGGCTGTTTACGGAAATTTTGTTGCAAATCAGTACATAATGTGTCTCGCCGCGATATGAGTAATCACTGGCGATGTGATTCATTTTAAGCTATGAAGGACGAAAAAAATAATGGCTGAAGCTCTACAGATTGACAATAAATAGTTGCGCTTCGGGTGGCTCCGATTTAGTTTGTCGGCTTATCATTTTTTCTTCTTTTTGGCTCTTGCTTTTGTTGCACTTTTAATTGCGTTTATGTTGCAATGAAGCTACGATTTTTAGAGGCCATAACTGCGCAGCTTGTTTATGGAGTGCAATAATTAGACAAATTTGTTGCTGTTCTTTGGCCACGGGTTTTTGCTTTCCACTTCTTTTTCGTTGACGGTAGCAAAAACTGAGCTTTTGACCTACTCAAAAGGCTGCGGTTATATATACAGACTTTTTGATTTTGTCTCATGGGGTTTGGTCAATGTGTGGCCCAAAAGCAGCGCAAAAGGCTTGCATGTTCAACCTTTTCCGCACGTATGCTTCTTTTGAGGTGTATGCTGATTTTCGATTTTTCAACTAGCCGTAGAAGTAACGCATTGGTCAAATTTGACATACACTCTTCTGAATGTAGTATAGTAATAGTGTGAATATCCACTAACTTTGAATCTGTGATTGTAATGAACGGAAAATGATTAAAGAGGCCTAAAAAAATCTAAATGATAATTTTTAGCAGACGCTCGTGTAAAATGTAGAATTATTACTGTTATAATACTCATTTTTACATTTTTTGTTTAGTTTTTAGCTTTGGTAAGAATTATTTCATTGCGTGTTAACTTTACACAAGATGGCTAAAACTGTATGTATTTACCTTCATTAAATAATCCGTAAGCTTTTTTACACTTAGGCGTGATGTTCTAGCTCGGTATGATTTTCCTTCTAGTTTTTCTCAATTCACCACCTTCTAATTATCATCGGAAATGTTTTTCGGTCTTCCTTAATAGACTGGTGTCCTTTGAGATATGAAATTAAATATGTAATCAGAATTAAAATTTAATTTGTAGTGAGATTTAATATGTTGGTATATTGATGATTATTTACAAGAATATTAGTGTGTTCATTTAATTAACACCGCTTGAAACTTAAAAAAAAATAATAATTATTTAACATAATAATTATATTTACCAAAAATCAAAATATGCGTGGTATATAGAATATACAATTTAAAGGATGAATAACATTAGAAATACTATCATACTCATTAGAATCAGACTACAACAAACGACAACTTTCTCTGGTATTTATAAATTACATACGCCAAAAAGGTATCCAACCCCGTGTCATATTATGTAATATTGAATAAGTGTTTTTTTGGTCTCTATTTACCTCTATTTTATCCTCCCATATATTAATTCCAAAAAATATTGCGCTTTTTTTAAGTCAATGAATTTTATTTTTAAGCTTTCTAGTAACACTTCACTACATAAGTTGAATTCTCTTACATTTTCTTCTGGTTTTGGTTGCGAATATCCAATAAGATATTGTGTTTAGGTCTACCGCGCACTCTCCTAATATAGCCCAAAAATGAATATTTGCCCCAATAAAATAGACAATCGTGTATAAACATTCTGAACGCGAGACATGACGTGAGAAATATATTGGGAATTACGTGGCGTATATACGCTCCATTGAGGGCGAATACGGTTATAATAATACGCTATAAGTTTATGGTCACTTCGGTAATAATTTCTCAAAGATATATAGAAAATTATTACAATACATTCTATAAGACGGGTCATTTTATATTTGCATTAGTCGTGAACATGACTGCATTATTCTCTAAACGGGTTCTGAATTTTATTGGCACTGTTATAGCGCATATATACGGTTCACCTTTTTAACAGTTGGGAGCACCAATTATAGCAAAGGAACGGGCAGGAAGATAGCTCCTGAGATGATACATACTAGGACGGTGCATACCATTTCGCGTGCAACGCGGAGCCGTATTATGTCTGATTAATATTTCAGCAACGGAATGCTTCAACATGAACGGCAAACCAAAAGATCCAAGACTACGTATGCACAGCGTGTAGACAGTAACTATCCAGCAAGAAATGCTAGACATATCTAAACTCAACGTCTATATATACAGATATTTACTCTCCAACATCACTGTCAACGACAGGTATACAAGATAACAATGCATCTATCATGCAAGCCCTCAAAATAACGGCGCGTAATCAAACGAGCTCACTATGTTTCGCAGAGGCCTTCTATCGCTAGCTGATGTGATATAGATCCAGCGGTGAAGGTAGTGCATGGCTCCTAGTCCCTTCTAGAGATCTCTGAAGGCAAAGAAGCATATATAGACTAACTACCTTCTCACCTGGACCAGCACAACTATTACACGCACCGCAGCATCAAAAATACGACTTATGCACGAATATATGTCTACCGAGTTTCTGATACATTACTCATTATACATCAATTATCCTAAGCTGTAGGGAGGGATACGACTGAGTCTTTTGCCGCGACGCGAAGACGGGCTACACGTAGGATTGCGGAGTCCAACCAAAAAAGATCACATTTCCTTCTCGAATCGTTCCTGAACGATATCAAGGACATGCAAGACCAAACCATCTTAAAGGGCAGTTACCACACGATGGCACAGAAGCAAGGCAAAGAAACAAGAGCAGCAGCTCGAGGGAGGTCGGACGAGTACGATCCCAACTAGGTGCTGATGTTTCTTACTCTACATTGCTGATGTATTCGTATAACTAATTCTATTCGGTTACGGAGTTTAATTCAAAGTTAACAAGATGTAGAAATCTCACTCGATTAATAGGAGTTTTAATTACTGTTCCTAATAATCAATTTTATTATTTAAATGTTAATGGATACTCTTGCTTAAATTATTGGGTGAGGCTCATTTCATTATTAAGCTCGAAATTCTCTTTAATAGTCGACTATAATTTAATTTTTTCAATATGGATTTTATTTTTCTACAATTTGTTATAATTATTACCTTAATCGAATTGGATTTTACCACTTTATGTTATCACTTTACTTAGAATGCACCGATAATGAGTACTTTTTTTCGATTTTAGCTTATGGCCTATTTTAATATAGTATTATATCAATTGTTGACTAAAACGCTTTTAAAGGAGCGTTAAGAGAGAGTGAAATAAATAACATATTGGTCCGAAGACTACTATTCCTTCATCCGAAAATAACCTCAACCTAGAACTACTCATGTTCTTTCCATTGTGCATTATGCTTTACTTCATGAATTGAGGAGATCCTCTTGGAAAATCCTATTGATTCCCTACAACCGCTTTGATTCCTCAAAGGTTTAGATAGTAATATAACATATTAAAATGAAATATTCACTCTTAGAGTTGTTGCTAGAATCGTCTATATAATATATAATCATTTTTAATATTATTATTATAGAGACTCTCAATTTAACATCCTGGTACTCATTATATTTCAACTTCGCAGAGATTGATTACAGACCTAAAGGAAACTTTGATGGACTACAGATGTCCAGGTGAAGAAGGACAACATTCGACTCATGTATAATTATTAATGGACTTATTTTTGTTTGAAATTTTTTATACTTCTTTTTGTCTTCACTATTAAGTTTCATTGACTAACAACAAAATTTTGAGTAAAATGGGACGTCTGTTTAAAAATTTTTCACACGCTGCGGATATTCTCTGTATTTCATGACAAAAACCCGATCAAGAATTAATTTGCGTATCCGTGATGTACTTAAGGATGTTTAATTACGCCAGTCCAATTCCATTTATTATATGGCAGAAATCGGGGAAATGGTCACTAACATTTGATTTATTCACATAACCACTATAAATGTATAAATTATTCCTTGGAGATATTTAGTCATCCTTTAGAATTAATTTTTTTTTAAGATAGCTTTTACTTGGACTTTGGAAATAACCTAGTTTAAGTTTTTTTTATTGTGTGTGCAAAAATACATTAATTAAGTTTTTAATATGAACTAGGTCATACACGTTTCAGGTTTATCATGGGATTAATTCGATAAGTGTCCTTTAGAATTATTATATGTTAGACTCTTTTTAATAAATTTAATATGGTTGCGCATTTCGCTTATCCAGTTACAGAAAAATAAATCTCATTAAAACTCCAGTTCCTTTGAGAGCATGGTGAGCTTTTGTCATTGTATACTATAACTTAAATCGAGAGAAGCTGATCGCGCAGCTTACAGATTGCTGTGTCTCTATTGCATGTATAGACTTATATTTAATTAAAGTGACTACTTATGACTCTAACTATAATTGGCTGGCGTCTTTCGGTATTCAAGTGATCAATGACGTCGACTATGGTTTTAGGTTTCCATTGACTTGCTCTAACTTCGGTTTAAAGAGAGTTATGAAACCTTATATTTTTCTTGAATATTTATACATATTAATGAGTACATCTCATGTTGATTTTATGCCGATGCCCCGGCGTCATTAAATATTCTGTATGTATATAATATGGTAATGATGGTTAGCCAGAAATTTGATAATCATTCGTGTCCCTAGAATACACTGCTAACTCAAATGTGCCGGGCGGTATGGGTTACTGATTCAATCCGTCATCTCATGAGACCCCTTGCCCATTTATACCGCCCAGCACTTTTGGTTTATGGAGTACCTATTACTGCCTCAGCATTATCAAGCGTGCACTGCTTAGCTGCGGGCGGGCCATTAGTTTGGACCTTTCGCATGAGAGTCCATAAAGCGGACATCTGAGGAGATTCTCGGGACAAAGAGATGCCCGTGATTACAGGCAACAGGTTCTTGGAACTGTATGAACAGGTTCCACGGGGTGTGTCATCCCATTCAATCAAAATTGAACCAACCCCCAACGTCATCACATGCGGATTCTATGGCTCAATTCATGACACGTGAAGCACTTGAGTGTGCTTCACTCCCTAATCTCCTCTGAAGCGGGGTGTGAAGTCACTCTAAAAGTCGTTCTATGAGGAAGGACTCTCCAAATCGGGGATTACATTCACCATTTGGTGAGTGTGACATGTTCACCATGGTTTCACATCTTTGCATAAGCTTCGTAGTTCCATAAAATTCATAACCTCATACTTGAATTTGAGTTGCTGTGACCTTCTACGAATAGAGGCATGCACAATAGGTGCTTTTCGACTCCTGGTTGGAATCTAAAACATACTAATGTCGGTCAATGTTCATGTTGCTCGAATAGATTCAGGCAAATACGTTTGAGAACGCTAGTGACTTTAATTTGGTTGCATACTGCATGTGGTAATAATTGGAACTTCAATGGCTAAGTGCTAACGATCCTATCAGAATCTCCTGCATGCGCCCAAATTGTATCTATTTTGAGTAAGCGTTCGTAGTAGAGTCTAGGCGTTGTTCGCATACTGGGAATGCGATGTAATTATGGGGTTCCATCTGAGGGTTCCTCATGACATAACATCTTCGCAAAGTGTGTGGTGAAAATTAGGCCACAGCTCTACTCTTAGGCCGTCAGGGTAAAAGTACAGACTTAACCAAGCCGACTATAGCTACTTAGAATCCTGTATTGACTTAAGCGATAAAATCGGATTGGTGTTTCAATTCAAATGTGCTTGTTAACGTTGTGAACTTTTCATCTAATTCAAGCTATTTATTCTCTTTTCAATTAGCCTAGCTCCTCAATCAATGGTTCAAGACATGAAGTTCGATGAATCATTAGGCCATATTTCCAAAATCATTTTCAATCCAATTCAATTTCAATCTAATTCAATATTCGATCCCTTGACCAGGCCAAGAATTTAATCTGACTTTGAAGGATTCGACCTTTTGAACCTAAAAAAACTGAATTAGCGCTCTCGAGTAATTTCATCTTAATCTCAATGCAGGACCCATTAAATCTGAATAGTAGGTTTCAATTCAATTCCGATTCAAGGACCCAATTAAAGTCGAAAGTTAGGGTATTGAAAATAAGTGCCTTTTTAGATTTCAACCTGTCACAGAGCCTTTTGAAAGAATGTGTGATCATTTAGGATTTATTGTCGAGCTCACAGGTTCGCGTTTCCATACTTTTATTCCAAAATTTAAGAACACCGAATGAGCAGTTAAAACTGAACGTAGGTTGATCATAGACTCAACCCTAGAACTGTCCATTCAATTTCCAAGTGGCTCGTAGGCCTAAGAGGTCCTATTAAAATAGGCCCATCTTAAGGTTTGTCTTTCTCGTAGGTCTAGCATAGCCCAATTAAATTCAGAGAATGTAGGCGCTTTCTAGAACCCCTTCATAGTCCAAATTCAATTCCAAGATCCAAGGAACCATTAACAATCTGAATAGACTGTAGATCCTGGTTAAGAATTTCTATAGTGCAAGTTCAACCTTTCGAAAATTCAATTCCAAAGTTCTCTAAGTCCAACACACCTTAATATATAGTTAGGATCTAGGAATAGGCACATTCAGCGTCATTCTTCTTGAAAACCTTAAAACTGAGAACCAATATCCAGGCTTCATTCTTATAAGCTACAGCTTTTTTTCAATATACTCAGTTCATCTCAAGGTTCAATCTTTCTGTTACTTACGAATCCGGTTCTCATAAAGTTTGTTCGTCTTCATCCTATAATAGATTTCTATAAAGAATAGCAAGCAACCTCTTTGGAGATAAAGGGGTTGTGAAATCTGTCAACATATACAGTGAGGGCTAAAGAAAGTAGTAACAAGAAGCCACCCCGTAAATCAGTGCCAAATCGCTAGTCCTTAAATCACCAGGACGTTCTATTTTCCATGTCAAACATCGAACAACAACTTAATGCTATTCTACTTGGAGAACAAGCTCTGAAAATTCTCTAGTGCCATATGTACAATCTTTAGGGGTTCATATTAAGTTGCCTTGAATGCCCAAGAAAATGTGAATGCGATGGTGGGGAATACTTAGCAAAGAAATAGAGGACGCAGCAATATTAAGTGAACTCATTGATCTGACGTTGGTAGGAAGAGACTTATATGTAGTTACGATGAGGCACTTTAGTTACAATCTCGACGTTACGCTCCGAAGACTTGAGATGGAAAAAAGCTGGTGAGAGAAACTAGAAGAAGTTGGTCCAAGAACCTTCGTCCGTCGAATCTCAGTTAAGGGCTCAGTGTGCTGATTATGAGATTAAGGGCCAGCTTCTACAGAGTTTGTCATCGCGAGACTCTTTAATGTAGTTGCCACAGCTTTCAAAGAGGACTGAAGACCCAGAGGGACAACACCTCCACACTTTTCAATAATCATCCAATGCTCATATCCAAAGGAATGAGTGAAAAGAATTAAAATATGCTGTTCAGTGTTCCCTTTATTAAACATTAGAGATCAAAGATGGTCAATTACTTTGTGAGAGAACGACATATCGTCCAGTGAAATGTGAAGCACCACGATTTGACACAGTACAAAGCCCAAGCTCCGATGATGGGAATACCCTACTACAAGACCAGAGTTCCAATCAGGTACATAAGGTACAGATTCCCAGCTCCCTGTCGGTCTCCCGTGAACTAGAGGGCCAACCAGCAAGGAGAAAGAGAAAGATTTCTCTACTTTCGCTTAATAATGGAGGGAGAGGCCCCGCTCAATGACTAATCGATGTGGCTTTTTCAATATGAGGTAAGATCATATGTTTCGGATGGAATACTATGCAAGAATCTTTCTTTCGTAGCCGCCAGTATTAATCTTCAGAGAACCATCATTTCAAGTTTTCAAGGCTCGATTGATAAGTTAATCACGTTTTACTGTGCGAGCTCTCTACAAGAAGGTTGGGCTCTAGTGATATGAAGGATAGAGTCTTTCTATATAGTCTAAAAGTTAGAAGCTAAGGTAACGGTCGGCCGGAATCGTACATGCTTTTAACACAAAGAAGATGTGTGGCCTCTTTTAACCTGATTCCGCACACATTACTCTGAGCGAGTCGCACATTACCCATATCTCCAAGTGTACACTTGCCATTGTTGCTAACCACCCGGCTCTTTCAGCAAACAAGCCCCGAAGGCACAAAGGACCCCTTTTTTTCTGATCTTACCAATTGGGCAGAGAAACTTATGAGTCCCAGTGCCTATTGCTTACAGGTAACCTCTCTGCGAAAGGTGCACTTTGCTCTATTGACGGGGCCCACTCAGATCTTAGATGATAAGAAATTTCTGAAGATGTTGTGCAATGCTCCAATTTGCCTATTGACCGCAAGTGTTCTGCACTCTTATAGCGAATCGGGGCCCAGCAGGGTTTTACTAGCCTTGAATAATTGTTTGTTTTTCAAAAGGCATAGATTCAAGATAGTCCGAGCTTGCAGAATGGGTCCGGCCTCCCTTGCTCCGAGTCTAACTCCAGCAGTGACAGAGAATAAGATCGGAACATCCAAGGAGGAACGACGCCACTTGGTAGGAAAAAAATACGGAGCAGCACCATCAGAGTCACCAAGGCATTGGTCATCGATTCTGCGTGTGATCTCTTCTATAAGATTGGAGTTGTCAATATTAGGAAGTAGCTACATACGTCCACTAAGATAGCTCACTTCCTTCAGATTTCCTTTTTCTTTTTAGTGATATATTAATGTAGTCCACATGTCATGTATTAGATGATGCATGTATTGCTTTGTCTCAAATTAGTCAAAACTCCATTGTCAATGAAATTAAAATATGAACATTTTGTAACCTCCCATCAAGGTGTCGTTATAGTTATTTCATCAATCATTATCTACTTGCATTTATTGTCTAATTTGTCAATGGATGGACGGCTTACATTGGATGTTTTTGTCTGCTACTTTCTTTGTCGAAACAGCATAATTTTAATCAATAACTGTTCTAGAAATTGATAAAAAAAATTAATTAAAAATCAAAAAAAAAATTCAAAAATCAAAAAAAAAAAATCATCAAAATCTTCAGATTGGGACAAAACAATGCTCGACTCTTTCCGAGTGCGATCCCTCACTGTGGCATATCAGCTCCACAAAGTCATCCTCACTCTCCTGACAACTTTATCCGTGTTATAAACATAAAATTCCGAGAAAAATTCCTTGCACCTTATACTCTAATACCTCGATTCTGACCTTAATTATTATAGCCTTGCATTTTCTTTCTTAGACACGTAACCATATCTAATAATAACCAAAATTGCACAGTCCGAAGTTCAAAAGCAAAAATTCAATTTTCAAAAGCCTCAAAAGAAGTGTCAAAGTCAAGTTCAAATCAAGAGTGAAATTCAACATCAATATCCTAATTTCAAAGTTCTAAATATCAAAGCTTGTTCAAAGTATATCTTAAATGTTCATATAAATTATAAGAAGTGCAATTCAAAAGCCCTCATCACAAACGTCCCTCTAAACATCTAGTTATGGCCAATGACATATTAAGAGTAATTAACCTCCTTACCTCAGAAGTCTTCCGTCTGTGATTATTTAAAATTTTGAGCATCTTGTCCGAAATCTCTAATTCTCGAGCAAGCACATGACCTCTCAACGATTCTGGTACGGAATCGGTCTGAATTAGTCGACGGTGCAGAGGATTAAAACAGGGTAGGTAGTTGTAATCGAGGTCCGACACAAATGCTCTCCGACTCGAGCAGTTTATTGTGAAGATAAAATATATAAAAAACGTTATAACAAGTGTTTCGAAATTGCTATGAATTAGTGTCTGATTCGGTTCTCTCGAAATTATCGTAGAAACGCTGACAATGGACCTCATGCTTTGATAAGGAGGCTGTCTTTACAGATTACTAATTTCATAGCCTGATCAACCTGTCTTTAAGCATCTTAGAACTTGGTGATATCTTTTGAGCCTTATATCGCTCTACAAGAATTGTTCCGTTTAATTTCCGAACCATGAATCGGTATAATGTTCTTTGGTCAACCTTTCAAAGAACCTACAGTTGACTCAATCCCGAGAAGGTAAAGATACCTGACCTTTTTGGGATTAGTACATCTCCGTGTTGGGGATCACCATAACAATCTACCCACCTTTCCTATTGTTTGAGCTCTATTAGTTCGCTAGAAACTGACCATTGGTCTCTAATAGTCTCGCTGGTGGGCTATCTCATCATGGCCTTAATTTCAGTTTGGGGGCTTGCCTGCTAAGCTATACTCTTCCATTAATGGACCGTCACTTTCAATGTCAATAGATCAAATCAATAGTCAAAGTCAATATTTGGTCGAATCTCTATAAGTGAAAATCTCAATGTCAATTCAAAAATCGAGTCGGTCAACCATAAATTCCATGCCACCTGTTTCTTTATCTTTATCAATTAGGCAATTTCGCATAGGACCGGCCTTATCTTATATTCTGAGTACCATGTGCATCTGCTTTCATGTCTTTGAACCAGACTAGATCAAGACCCTTCCAAGCTCAAAAACACCTTTCATAATTCGTATTCTCAAAGGGTCAAATGCCTCTAGCTATTGGTCAGAAGGAGCAATGCCATGTCAAATTCAAAGACTTTCAAAATTCTCAATTTAGGACTCGTTTCAAGATTACTAAAGGCCTCATGTTTACAAATTCGTAAGACCCTTTAAATTCAAAGACTTCAAATTCAAATGGGCCCATTTCAATATTTCAAGATCACGCGCTTTCAATATTGTTTCAGATTTTTGAGAGAACCCTTAGATTCAAATTCATAATAGAGAACTACTCCTAAATCAGGAGTTGGTTCCAGGGAGCTTATCGAGGAATAATTCTAAAGGACTTTTTCAAAATTTAATTCAATTGAACTCTCTAGCGCGTTTCTCTCATACCGTTTGAACGTGTCAAGTTACAGGGTTCACATTTTTTGGGCGAGATTTCTAATTTTCTAGAGCAAAAACCAGACCTAATTTCGTCATCATAGCGTGTTACCTTAATCCTGAGTTTAGGCGTTGGGCTAATCATTGTTCTCAAGTTTCAAGTTGTCTGATTCTGTTTTTGGTTCCCCAGTCAGCCGAGAACGGAGAATATAGTCAACTTCTGGACCTCAAACCATACAACAGGCGTCTAAACGCATGGGACATGGGTCTCCGGCTAACAGGTAATAGTCTAAGTTCGTATGTTTTGCAGGTACCCGGCGAAAAGGGCAACCCAAGGTGCAGGAACGTCTTTGAGTTGCTCTCCGTGCCCGATCGGGTGATACTTTGACTTTTCGTCTTACGAGACTACGTCTCTCCAGCCTCAGTCAAAGTTTGGGGGCTTCCTATAGACAACCGCCAAATGTGGTCTCCCCAAGTGAGTAATCGATGATGAAACATTCACGTTTCAGTGATCGATCGATTCGCGAAAGACCGCGAGCTGAAACTCGTTTAATATGTGAATTCCCAACACTTGAAATCATAGAAGGCAAAGGTCAAAAAGAGGCAAAAGAATAATTTGCTTTAAATCATTTTCTATTTTTTTCGGAATTTTCTAAGCTAACTAAAAAGAGATTTTTAAATAATTTACACTGTGACTTTCTCAATTGATTTCTATTTTCATCACATTCTTCTCATTTTTCTGATTCCGGCCAGTTATTTTTAGATTATTTTTTATTTTGATTTTTTATATAATTTTCTAATGAGGTGGTTTATATCAATATTTATCAGCAAAACTTCAGACTTAATATTGCGTACGGAGAACAGTGGAAGAAATTTATAAGAATTACTTAACTTAAGAAATACCCAAAAAAATACTTTGGAATAGTCTAGAACACTATCTAGAACCACATATTTCTTGGTTTTGCAAAGAAGTTCAAGTGTTATTTTTGCGCTGTTTGGAGCAGCATTCGTACTATGCTGCAAATTCATAAAAGAACAGATGGTATAATTTGGGGCGCAGTAAGAATTATGATATTAGCCGTGCAGAAATTATGTTGATGGGAAACTTATTTCTTTTGATGGACGACCGTACAGTTACGGCTTCATGGAGATCGTACTATATGACTCAAGATCAAAGAATATTTTAAAACTGTTCTTCTGTAAACGTCGCATATCGCTCTCATCGGGACGGTCAGCAGTTTTGTATAGATTATCGAGGTGTTTCGTCCCCTACAGAGCGTATATAGTTCCAACACTTCAACTGACTTTCAAAACTTTCCAACATATTGGTCATTGGTCTCATTATGATTTGTTCCATGGTTCAGTTCCATTCGCATTTGACACATGTCCAAATACGAGTTTTCGCGCCCTTTTTCGAATTCGATTTCAATGAACGAAATCAAGGTATAAGCCTTGAGGTTACTCATCACTCCAAACCTCATTTTTCGGTTTCTTTCCTAATTTCCCAGTTAACAATGTTATTCGCTACGCGAGATTTATATTCGAGTCAACAAGATGTTAAGAAACTTCAACTCGTGATACAAAGCTTCTGTAAATATGCTCAGGAGCTATTCACTGTTTTTTTATGGCTAATTTTCAATAGTTTTCATCTTTATTTAATGGTTGCTGTCGTGTCATTGACTCTTTTCCATATCGTTCTCTTTGCATTTTGTATATGCTAACTGCTGTTGATTAATGAGGGCCGCTTTCTTCAGTCAATACAACATGTTCTGTTTGCATTTGTTTAGCGGATCGATCAAAGGCCTATCATTATTAACTTTTATTGACCTTTTTTAAACAATTTGCTTATTCGCATGTAGACAAGGTGAGAAGGACACACATTTGTATATTATTATCTTTATAAACCTTGTCTTAATGGTTTTCGTTGTACATATTCTATCACACTGTATGTATTGCTTAAACAAGACCAGGAATCAATTAACTTATCACATTAAAATTCAAAATAATCATGGACCGAGGTTTTTCTAGGCAGCTTATTATATTGACTAACAATCAAGTTTCGCTTTATCCATGGTAGAAGTCCCTTGCTTGTACATAATTCGCAACCCTAGTAATATTAGGTTATGCGCTTTCAAGATAATCGATAGGTTTTCTTGAATTCAATTGTTAATGACTTATGGAACTACAATGAGCCGATAGAGGCCGCTACATGCGGGCGATTGGGGTTACTGATTCATCCGTACCATGTCCCGAACCATCACTTTGGTTAGTGGACTATTTGTGGGTTCATTAGTTTGGCCGATGTCGGGCGTCCGTGATTAACCTGTATAGGCACGGTGGCGATCCCCCTCAACTCGACAACAACACCCCAACGCATTCACATGCCGGATTCCATGGCTCAATTCCATGACACTGAGCTGAGGTCAAACCCTCGAAGGGGGCGAAGCCTACAGCTTGTTCTTTAGGATTTAACCTCTTGTATTACTAGGCAAACATCCTGACTTCTAGTATTAATTGCATTATAAATGATCAACTTAATTTTCTCTAATTTATTAATCCTTTCAGAAGTGGTATTAGCAAGTTTTTCAATAGCCAATTCCATGTAGGTTTAGTCTCATGTTGGGTGGTCTTTGAGGGAAACCAGGTGGAGTTTTGTTAGTCTAAAATAAGTATTACTATTTGTTCCCTTATCTCTCCATGAAAAGTTAGGGTGATTTTCCTATCCAAGATTATAAGTATAGAGTAGGTCATTTGTGAACGATTAAGTTAGAACAAATTGAGCAATGTTATATTAGTTTGCGTTACCATTTAAATGTGAAACCCCACACCAAAATTAAACATGCCATGACAACATTAGAAACTTTGCTAACTTATTCTTTTACTGACAAATTTTAAACTAAGTTGTCAACTTTAGCAATTTAACATGTTATACCAGCCAAATCATAATACATTTTCCGGATTCTTTTTTTAGTATTGACCTTTCACTAGAACAACCATAAATATTAAAAGCATTTTCTTTCTAATATTTTTTAGCTTCTTCAGTTGTTTTACCCCATTAAAGCACCACTTGCCGAGCATCAAAGTGATTGCTAAGAGAAATGATTTACAGCCACCGCCATTATAAAGGTTTGAATTAATAGCCAATCAGTAATAACCATGATGAGGACATTGACGTTGTTAACATTCTTAAATCTTTCATGCCTCATAAATGATCTCCATCAATGAATAAAATTGTAATATCATACGTAATTTAGCAAGCTTTACCAGTGGAAAATATTTATAAGGAAGCTGAGATAAAGCATTTCAAGTAGTAAAAGAATTAGCCGCATTAGAATTCAACATTTTTTAGCTTTATCTTTTAGTGAAAAATGGAAATAACCTTAAATTAATAGCTTATTCATTTACTTCATTAATTTTAATCGTATTTACATTTTTCAAGAAAAAATTAGCTAAATGTTCATTAGGATCTTCACTAGAAACCGCTAAATTGGATCTTGTTGAACAAATATTTTAATTAAGCAGGCTTAAGCTAAAATTATGCATTAACAGAAAGGTCTTACGATCACTTGACGAAGGTGCTCCGCAAGCATTGGGCATTGCGCGTAGCCACGCAAGATAAGGGGTGCTCTTTCTCCATTTCTTCAGTATCCGAAAAATAAGAGCTCCAAATTCAATCTAACAATGCGTGTTATTCTGCTAACCTCTCTTCTTCTTTCGGTATAGAGACGAGCTTCGTTCAATTTCTGGCATATAAATATATAAAACGGATTATTAGCTACTGGAGGCATAACTAGAAATTAAATAATAATAAGAAAAGAATATAGAACCAAACAGGAAATCGACGGTAAAAGTATAATAATAAAACTAATGAAACACAGGCAACTGTAACTGCGCAAGTACTGTATGCATGAAAGACCTTTTTTAAAATTTTATTTTTATTAGCAAATAAAAATAAAAAAAGATAAAAAAAAATAAGAGACACAAACAACTACATAATCGAAACTATATTCTTTAATATTAATGTTTTTTTTAAAAAAAAAAAGTAAATATCTAAGAAGATAATCTCAAACTAATACCAACAAATCTAATAGTATGATATCAATATTGCCTCCCCGGCAACGGCGCCAAAAAAACTTGGTCGTGTCTAAAAATCTATCGCAAAGTGTACGGGTCCAATTAACTCGTAAATAAAGGGTGAGCAAGGTAGCGTATCCAACAAGGAGGTATAATCAAGTAACCGAAATTTAAGAAACTCTAATATTATTTAGAGATCGTCAACAACAAACTAAGTAAAATATTAATTAAACAAAGGGAGAACCGCTAGAATTATAAGTCTAACACGTATTGAAGAAGCTAGTTCTAGGTTGCGGGTTTCACCAAATCTATTTATCCTTAACATAGAACAAAATGGAAATTTTACGCAAGGACATAGTGAATTCAAAGATAATCAATTGTATAAACAAATGAAGAAATCAAATATTCGAGTACATTAAAATTAGTGCAAAGTTTAGACAATTTAAATAAACTAAACTTGAGGAAGAACACGATTAAAACTCCCGAATAGACGAATCGCGTCCGATTCGGGTGACTCGTTCCGACTCCTTCGGCTCTGCTTCTGGTTTCTTGGCGTGATCTTTGTGCCACTCGTCTGCTTTGTTTCTTAGCGTGTGATCATTTTTTTGACTGCAATCCTCTGTGCCCGTCTCGTGCGTCCATCTGAATGACATTGTTGCTCAGTGATCTCCCTCGTATGCGTCTACCTTTGGAGTAATATATAATGAACTACCTTTGTTAGTTAGGTAGACAGATGTCAAAATTCTTTGGATTCTATAATCCATGCTAATGATTGCTGTGAGCTGTTGTTACGTGTCCAATGTATGCATGTTGTTATCTTGTACTTAGTTGCAATGTTGTTAATCCTATTACTGCAGATTGTGTTACTTCTTGCGAGTTGTACGCTGCATGCTAATCTTTATCTTCTGTTTTTCCTTTTTGCTACTCATAATCACCGTGCACCAATTATTCCATAGTCCACTAGATTTCTTCTTTCCTTCTTTGCTTGCTCCATATTTAATCTATAACATATAAAATTAGAACGCCTTTAAATTATCATTAATAACTTAAAACTATAATGATAAAATCAAGATATCAGAAATAATAAATATACCGGTTTTTACACGTTCAGAAATTATCAGGCCAAATATTCATTGTATTAGTCCAAAATAAGAAAATTATAATAACTTAATAAATCATAATTAAAAACAAAATAATATGGGTAACAATATAGGTAAAATAGACACTTATTCAATATTCACATAATAGATTGAATTTTCATGTTATTTAATTAAAGATTGTCTTTGTGTATTTCCTAATGTAGAGATATCTAATTAATCATATGATAATTTATCTTTATTTTTTTAGTGTTCTTAACAAAAGTCGCTCATTATTTTTATTACATTATTTAAATTGGTAGTCTTTAGCCGAATTTCTAGGTACAAAACACTTGCCATTTGGGCAATCTGTAAGCATCATTAAAATACACTTGAATATATACATTTAGCTTATCATTGGTTACACACACCATAATAATCATACTAATACATTCAAGAGTTCTAAGAATTTGACAAGTATTCAGCTGTTTGAAAAACCACCAGAAAGCTGCGTTTTGGAACTGCAGCTTTTTGCCGCTTGCTTTTTTGGGCCCACAACATTTGAACAAACATACATCAAAAGTCGTGGTTATAGCATAACCCGCAGCTTTTTGAGTAGTTCAAAGCTATAGTTTTTAGCTAAAACCGTAGCATTGTTGCACTCAAAACGCTGCAGTTATGGCAAAAAATATCGTAAGCTTTTCATAGCCTAAAAAATTGAATAGCCATAATCGCAGGCTTTTAATAGCTTTTCAGCCATACGTTTTTTTTGTTCCTTTATGGCTAATTGACAGCCGAAGTGGATACCGTATACTTATAAATATCAATATCCATTTAAATTGGGGTATAATAATTACAATGAAAGAGTACTATGTATAAAAATCTTACAATATACATTGTCAGTATCAGAACAAATTGACATCATGCAACACTTCGAAAAACCCTTAAATCAATCAACCTCTTAACTGCTGCAAAACCACTTCAACAACCAATACCAAGGCCTTTTCCGTTTTGCCTCTGCTAACATACGGCTGAGGGCATTTCGACCAAACCCCAGGCAGAAAAATTCATCACAAAACTGTGAGTGGGAAGTAAACCAGTCTATGCAAAGTGAAGACCGAAATTAATAACCACTGTGAGAACAGCACGCCTTTCGCCTAATCAAACATGAAGCATCAATAACCACAAGCATTTACAAATCAGGAAACAAATATGAGTCAAAGAACGACTAAGAAGTAACGTAGACTCAAAGAAAACTTAGACAATATGAGCTCCTACAAATACCGCAATTCTTAACCATAAAGCCTATATTATTAAGACCTTCTTCTGTCTAAGGCTGTGACCATTATGAAATAACAATGAATTTTTGGAGAATCTGAATCTGAATGTGTACTATTGAGCCGAGATTCAGTATTCAATTCATATCTACTTACAAAAAACTTGTAAAAAAATTGAAACACAAGGCTACACTCTATAATGATGGTTTTTTCTTCATTTTCATATCAAACAGTCAACTACTTCACAACCTATCCACTCAAAAGTAAAGTACAACTATTGTGGACAGCATAGTTGATCTTTGGGAGAAAATTCATGTTTTGGCATTGTCGAATATTAATCGCTATAATATCATCATCATCATCAGTTTTGGCATTATGGGAAACAACACTAATTGATTTCCCTTTTTTTCATAACCTAAACACGACAAGTAACAACTAACGTGCGATAAAAGGGTTTAAAAATCATTTGGAATTRTGGACCTGAGGCAGAGCAGTCATATTCAAAGCAAGATAAAATTTGAATCAAGCAAACACATTTTCACCATTMAAAAGGTCGATCATCTTACAGAGCATATCAGAATATAAGCACTTCGCCATTATGCAATATCAAATTATTGTACAATTTTTCTTCTACAGGAAAAGCACTATCATGTAGAACAAGCAACCAAAARTTAGACATCTGCAAGCTAATAAACAAGCAACCCAATAACCAAAAGAAATGAAAAGAGATTGATCATAGTTGTAATCTCTTATGTTGTTATCTCTATTATTTGGAATTGTCAAATCTTGTTAATAAGCTAAAGGCCTAAAGAAGCTAATGGAAGTACACGACTAACTCTCACTAAAACCAACTGGGCAACTAATGGTACAACACAGCAACTATTGGCAAGCTAAGATTCCAATTTTCATTTAAAAAATCAAGCATCCACAGAAGTCATAAATTACTTAATTATATTATTAATCAACCAAGTATCTACACTTTCTCTTCTGCAACTTACAAATTGATCAACCAAGGTTTAAGCAAAAACAATATCAATTTAGGTCAAATAAGTTTCGGTTGTTTCATGTGCCTTTACACAAAAAGTACCATATAATTTGAATAATGCTGGAATCTTATCATAGGAGTAGCTGAAGAAAAGGACAAGTTCAAATGCCATCACATCATTAAACATCCATTTACAGAAGTCCTTAATCCTAAGCAGAAAAACACCTATGTGCAAGAAACATATAAATGGGGGAAACAATTTACAGTAGTCTCTAAAATCCTAAGCAGATAATTTCAAGATACTAAGACCCTAACTAAACATAAACCTCAACAATTTCTGAACTTATACTTCAATTTTACAGAGCGCAATAATTTAATTTTTTAAAAAAACACAAATTTTGGACTTATGGCCATTTCAACCCTATATAAGTCAAGTCTATTTCAACTAAAGTAGAGACGTAAGCAAAGACAACGACTATTGTTGAATGAAAGAAGGGGTAAGGGTAGAATAACTGAATGATAAGGGCACACATGCAGATAAAAACAAAAACCAAGAAAAGGAGGTTAATCGTACTTCCCCCAAATGTTAAACAAAGTCAGAACAAGTAAACAAAACCGTAGAATAGCATAAGACAAAGAGGATAGAGAGCCTGCTAACAAAACGCAAAAGATCATTCAGAATAGCAAAGAGACAAGAAGAAAAGAGACATTACTAGCTAAAGACATTAATAAGATTTTCTCGCTCGATTGTAGATCTGAGGAGAGTCAGTTATATTGAATCAGAAGCCTTATTCATGCAGAAAACAAAAGAAATATGTTTTCCGTAATTTTTCTCAGGATCTTGTTGGACAATATCCATGGTCCAAAGTGTTTCTATACACTAATTAATTTTCATCTTACTATTTTTTCCTAATCTACAAGTCAGGGAGAACTGCAAGTAATAAGATGGAGAAAACATCTTCAGTTTCCCATTTGAAAAAGCATGTCTATTGTATCCCAAGAGTCACTGACTTGCATGGATAACTTGCTTGCAGAAATTGTTGGCAGAGCWAGGAAAAACTGATGCAAACTGAACACACAATTAAGATATAAACAAGGCACGTGAGTGGCCAGTAAGGCAGTTGACAACTTGACATRCTACCCTCTTAAGCATAAATATATACAAATATCAACGTGCAACTCACATACACGTCATATTACAAAGCTCAAGTTGTATATACACAGTATATTTAACTTTCGCCATTCTTACATTTAACTGTACTGTTAGTGGAAGCCTTATTAATWCTTCCTGTAAGTTTATAAATGATTAGAAAGGATGGTGTTCTCATAGCTCAATAATCATATGTTAAGATAGCTTCGCAGGACTCAGTGTGCAATGGTGCTTTCTGCTCTTCAGAAACTTTTAAGAAGTATAGCAGCACACATCTTAAAAATTTGTAATTAAATACATGGAACAGCGTGAATGATTTTATTTTGGTACACTTATGATCGGA
>SNQN01008177.1:0-30320 GCA_008642245.1 Bassia scoparia | reverse complement strand
TTTATTTATTTATTTATTTATTTATTTATTTATTTATTTATTTATTTATTTATTTATTTATTTATTTATTTATTTATTTATGTAACTTCATAGCAGTGAGATATATAGGATGTTTAGTCTAGCTCCTAGGAAATATTTACGTAGTATCTTTTTTTACTACATACGAAATCAATTGAGTGACCCTCAGGGTTTACCAAAACTAACCCCTCATATCTTCATAAACATAATAAGAATCTGCAAACTTTAGAGCTAGATTTTCTCTTTCAAGATCAGAATGTGGGTAGCAAACTAGCAACTAAAATTTAGTAGTCTTGTTGATTAGATCAAATTATATATTACAGTATTTGCCTTATTCAGATGTTGCACCTTTTCAAATTAGCAAAAGACCCGGTTTTACTGAAGTATACTAAATACACAATACAGATTATTCTGCAATTTTTTCTTCTGGCTTTAATTTATCAATCTGAAAGCATTTTAATGCTTTTTCAATTGGAGTATATGCTAAATTTGCTTCTAATGTATCTTGAATAAGGATTAGAAATCAATTGACTAGTGTAGATACCTCTTTGACCGTTAAATGACCGGCTTTGTATACTTCTTTAATCAAAAACAAAGTATGTGCTTGACTTCTAAGTGTCATTAGGGCCAACTTGAAGAAGTAATATGGTCTGTTATTGTAATAAATTAAACCTTAGAATTACTAAAATCCGATAAACTACTTACTGGTGTATATAATTTCATGTGACTTGTCAAAGACATTTAAGTGACCTCCGATTTCGACAACTAGTAGAAAATGTGCCTTCACGAAGCACCAAGTGTGATGTCTTTGATGAACTATATTAACTAGCTAAGTTGTTCGGTACGGTTTTTGCCAGCTTCAATAATAATATTTTAGCATTATAGTTTTATCATGTAGATCGTTTCATGTTTGTAATCAGTAGAAAATCAATTAAACAAAAGACATTCGCTTGAATTCATACGTAATTCATCGATCTAAACCTTAAGGATGGACTACTTACACAACATGATTTAATTTGTAAGGAAATTTTGTATAATACCACCTTTTAGTTACCACTTTTTAAAAATTCCCACCTTTTGTTTTTTTTTTTTTAAATTCCCACCTTTTAGTTRCATTTTGTTAAATATTCCCACCTCTTAACGGAATAGTTAACGGAATGGTTAAGATGTGGGTCCCACTTTGTTTTTGTCATTGAAGTCAACCTCTTTGACCCGATAATCTGCTTTGCGCCTTTGCTTTGTTACTCTTTACTCTTTCACCTTCCTCGTCTTCCTCTTTACTGCCCTCATCTTCTTCCTCTGTATTTTTTTTTTCAACTTGTTAACCAAATCAGGAAGCTCAGATGGCAAATCTTTGTCAACACCTTTGCTAAACTCCTGAAAACCACTCTCATTATTGTTACTTTGATTACCATTATTTTGATTCTCAATTCTCAACTTCCTAATTTCATCAATAAGTTATTCCCAGCTTTCTCAACCTTACTAGTAAACCTTCAAATTCAAATTTTACTACTATACAATGAAGCATTTGATCGCTTGAAACGAACCCCAGAAAAATCAATAGCAAAAGGGCTAAAATCTGACCTTTTTAAAAGGGATGTTGTTGTCTTGTTGAAAATGAAAGCGTCAATAGATTGTGCACCGGTGCTTAGTAACACCGGCGGACATGACACGAGAAGACGAAGACGAAACGAAAAAGAAGAAGAAACGCTTCATCAAAATCAAAAGCGTTTGATTATCAATCATCTTCAACCTTTTATGAAAGATGCATGCTTTATGTTCGACGAAATGCTTCTGAGAAATATGTCAAAAAAAAAACATTATTATTTGCTTGGAGTTGAAGGTATATTAATGGCAAAAATCAAATCAAAAGAAAAGAAAATTTGGAGTGTGATGATTCCAGTTTCTCTAAAAGGGTTCTTCTTAGATTAGGCTTACACACGATATGAGCTTCCTGATTTGGTTAACAAGTTGAAAAAAAAATACAGAGGAAGAAGATGAGGGCAGTAAAGAAGGAAGACGAGGAAGGTGAAAGAGTAAAGAGTAACAAAGCGCAAAGCAGATTATCGGGTCAAAGAGGTTGACTTTAATGACAAAAACAAAGTGGGACCCACATCTTAACCATTCCGTTAACTATTCCGTTAAGAGGTGGGAATATTTAACAAAATGGAACTAAAAGGTGGGAATTTAAAAAAAAAAAAACAAAAGGTGGAAATTTTTAAAAAGTGGTAACTAAAAGGTGGTATTATACAAAATTTCCAATTTGTAAAGCAAAACATAAGGGTATCGATTTTATGTTGTAAGTAATTTTGTATACATATTCCTTAGACAAAGAAAATATATAGACCCAATTATTATGTACAAAGCCATACGTACCCTCAAGGCCTCAAGAGCCCTCAAAATTTTAAGTTTTTCCCTTGGAATCTCTTCAAGGTTGAATCTGCAGACTTCAGAGATAGAATTTCGCTTTCAGCCCATTAACGAGGAGACAACTCGCTAATGTCCTCCATTTTGATTCCACAGCTTCCATGTGAATCGGCTGGTGTTTCTATCTTCAAAGAGAAAGCCGGAGGAGAAGTGGGTGGTGGGATTTTATTGTTCAACTGCGTATTAAGCATGATCAACACCGAATCCATATTAGGCCTTTTGGAAGGATCCTCTTGTATGCACAACAAAGCAACTTGTATACATCTGTCGACTTCATCTCTCGAGTATTTATTTCCTAAAGCTGCATCGACTAAGTTGATAGGCACTCCTTCATTCTTGAGTCTCCAGGCCTATCATACAAGTTTCATGAAAGTCTTACTAAAGCAATAAGACTACGATAGTTAGATACTTTGATGAAAGGTGACTGGAACAAAGAAGTGAACTTACATATCTCAGGAGGTTTTCTCCTTGTGCATTTGGATCCAAGCTACGATTCTTCCGTCCACTGATAATCTCCAATATTAATACACCAAAGCTAAAGACATCTGATTTGACTGAAAAGTGCCCTGAAGCTGCGTACTCTGGAGCCATATATCCACTGCATAACGTTTTGTATGTTCAGACAAAAAATTCTGACATACCTTAAAATTCGATGAAATAATGAAAAACGATAGAAAATCTAGAAGAATTCTTTAGTGACACGGCATCAAATCAACATTCTAAGTCATAGGATATAAGATAATTGACTTCATAAAAACTTGGAAGAAAGAAGCAACTAGGGTCAAGTTATAAATTAAATTTCATGACTCAATGCCTTACAATGTTCCTGCAATTCTGCTTGTATTTCCTTGTGTTTGCTCTCCTCCAAATAGCTTCGCCATGCCAAAATCTGCAATTTTAGGATTCATTTCTCCATCTAACAAGATGTTACTTGGTTTAAGGTCCCGATGAACAATTTTAGGACACGAGTCTTCGTGTAGATATAGTAGACCTCGTGCAATTCCCATTATGATCTTATAACGAGCTTCCCATTTCAAGTATGCTCCTCGTTTTGCATCTGTACTTATATTAATACATCATTGATCAGAGAAAATTATATCAAGTACTTACTGTCATAGAATTTGTATATATGATCGAAAATGAAAACTTGTTCAAATTTGCAAAAACAAATTAAAAAAAAATGATGGAGTGATCTTGTTTTAGGTTGCAAGAGACTAATAAAACAGACCAAATAAAAACCGGTCCAAGCTCTTGTTAGGTACAAACTCGTACACTAACAACATCTCGGTTCCTTCCAAGCAAAACCCATAAACTTTGACAAGATTTTTGTGCTGAAGCTTGGCTGCTAAACAGGCTTCTGTCTTAAACTCCCTAATGCCTTGCCCTGAAGCGTTCGAAAGCCTCTTCACAGCTACTGCCTGTCCATCTGCTAGGGTCCCCTTTAATCATCATATCTGATCTGTTAGTTACTTGTCAATAACCTGATAGTACAGCATTATTTTTTAGGCAGCAACTTCATTGACAATATACTAACTCATACCATGTAAACAATACCAAATCCACCTTTTCCGAGCTTGTTGGCTTCGGAGAAGTTGTATGTTGCAGTTTTGATGGCATCGAATTCAATTTGCAGGCTTTCCATGCTTTCAATCTCTTCTAACCCTGGGATTCCATGAAGCATATATACATAAACTCTACATACTAGATCCTTGACTTGATTCGCTTTAGAGGGATAATACATACCATTTGGTTTTCTTCTAGCCTTCCTTTTCTTTAGACAGCAGATCAAAATGGCGATTATGATCAAAAATACCGCTGCTAATGCAGAAATGGCTCCTATTCCAATGTATGACTTCTTTCTTGGGTCTAATTATGTGAATAAAATAAAACTATATTAAACACATCTTATTGGACTAGTTAGTGACACTAAGGAATTCATGTATGATATATCAAACCAAATGAGAAATTTTCAGTATATCAAGATTGAAATGATATATCTAGTGGCACTTTTGATAATATTGCTAAGTTAATTGTGTTAGGTAGCTCATTACGGTATTTTATAATTGTACCAAAATGAACTGCATATTACCAAAAGTGCCACTAGATATACCACTCAATATATCATCATGATATACTGAAAATCCCCCAAACCAAATCAAGTCATTCGAATTTTCTCTTAGGGTAAGTCATTGAATACCTGGGAGGGTTGAAAGTAAGAGAGATGCTATATCATAGAAATATAGCAGTCGGCAACTTGGTTGCATCAGAAAACCTAACTGATAGTCAGTCGGAATCCTAGCTAGTGCAGTTTCTAAGCACGAGTGACAGTCCGATGTACTTAGATCCGGAGTACATTCTACTACCGAATTTAATGTTATCTTTCCACCAATAAATCCAGTTGTTGAGGCTGAACGTGATGATATACACTGGGCAGTGGCCACTTCAAAGAGACTATAAAATGAGTTCGACAACTGTTGCCTGTACTGGCTATAGTCTTGTGGCCCGTACGTGAAATTCTTGTATATCGATTCATCATTGATGGCTATAATAGAGTGGTTTGCATAGCGTAACATACAGTACGTGTACCAGACTATAGCCTCTACACTCGAGCGGCATGTTTGTTGAATTCCATCTACCGCAGTCTCAATGCAATTCTGGCACAGCTGATTGTCGATGGCATTGTAACATAGGTAAAGGCCATACAACTTACTCGGGTTCTCCCCAACCGTGAAATTATAGAATTTTCGGGTGTTGGAGTTCAAGGTGAGATTGTATAGTAGGTATCTGAGGTTGTCTTGGAATTCACTTTTCTGCTCATAACTTTTTTCTGAACAATGGCTGTTTAACAAAGAGGTACTTAAATCCTGAGAATTTGCAGATTTTAGCAGAAGAGCTGCTATTATTGTAAGACAAAGATATGAAGAAACTGTTGTGCTAAAAACTACTACCATTGTTTCTTTGTTTTTTCGTCTTATCATACATGTTAAATATTGATTATGTTTGTCATTTCATGAGATTATGAGAGCATATAATAAACAGTCATCATTTGAATATAATCTAGTAATTGAGTCATGCTAACCTGCTGTGTTGGTAATCGATTGGAAGKAAACCCGATTATTGCGGGGTTAAATTTTAAATAATTTATTTGGTCAYTCAATTTATCTTAGCTTGATGATAAACTTTTAAATTGCATTAATGAAATATCATATTCAATAAATATGAAGCTGATTATTTGACCATGATCATATGGAATGACATCTTTAAATAGGTGTTTATACGCAATGAGCATAAACAAGGACGTGCTAGTATTGGATAATAAAAAAAAAAGCTAAATATAGACCGTTTATATATAACTAGATGTGAAATTACATTGTTATTGATAGAGTACGGTATATTTAAGTTTTTGATTGAGAAGATGTTACTTCGTAGCAGTTAGATATATATGATGTTAGTCTAGCTCGTAGGAAATATTTAAGTGGTATCATTTTTTTTTTACTAGGAAATCGATTGGGTGACCCTCACGGTTTACCAACCCGGCCTCATWGACACAACAAAACTCCGCAAACTTCAGAGTAAGATTTTCTCTTTCAAGATCAGAATGTGGGTTGTGGGTAGCAACTATCAATTAGCAGCCTTGTTGATTTGAGATCGTAATTACTTTAAACATGCAAAAAAATATATATATTGAGTTTCAATATATACTTTAAGGGAGACACAACAAACATGAAATAATTAGTATCCTTCGGAGGCAGGTCCCCGGCCTTTAACGAGGAGACAACTCGGTGACATCCTCCATCACTGCTCCACAGCTTCCAAGTGAAATCGCTGGTGTTCCTAGCTTGATAGAGAAAGATGGAGGGGAAGTAGGTGGCGCGATTTTACTGTTAAATTGGGCATTGAGCATGATTAGTACTGAATCCATGTCTGGCCTTTTGGCAGGATTGTCTTGTGTGCACAATAAGCCAACTTGTATACATCTTTCAACTTCTTCTCTTGAGTATCTATTCTCTAACGCTGCATCTACTAAGTTGAAATGTACTCGTTCATTCATGAGTCTCCATGCCTAACAAGTTTAAGGAACAAGTTTTAAGCAACACGCACGACCCGTTATATGTAATAGACTTTGATTAAGGATGACTAGAGGAAGTACACTTACGTATCTTAAGAGGTTCTCTTCTTGTGCATTTGGATCCATGTTACGATTCTTCAATCCACTTATAACCTCTAATATTATTACGCCGTAACTAAAGACATCTGATTTGACCGAAAAATGCCCTGATGCTGCATATTCGGGAGCCATATATCCACTGCATATTATCGTTTGAAAAAAGTGTAGTTATTTTCCTAGTACTAGTTACTTTTCTTGTGCGGAATACAAGACAGAAAGATATGTTTGAAGCCTTACAAAGTTCCTGCGATTCTGCTTGTATTTCCTTGTGTTTGATCTCCTCCAAAAAGCTTCGCCATGCCAAAATCTGCAATTTTTGGATTCATTTCGCCATCTAACAAGATGTTACTTGGCTTAAGGTCTCGATGAACAATTTTAGGACATGAGTCTTCGTGCAAATATACTAGACCCCGTGCAATTCCCACAATGATCTTGTAACGAGTTTCCCAATTCAAATATGATCCTCGTTTGGCATCTGGACTCATATATCAACGCATCATTGATCCGATAAATAAGAACATATGATAAAAAAAAAAAAATTGAATAGTTAATCAAACTTTGCAAATAATAAAGTGATCCTCTCTTAGATTACTACTAATTAAAGATGGAAAAGTCATACCAAATAAAATTCGGTCCAAGCTCTTGTTAGGCACGTACTCATACACCAACAACATCTCGATTCCTTCCAAGCAAAACCCGTAAACTTTGACAAGATTTTTGTGCTGAAGCTTGGCTGCTAAACAGGCTTCGGTCTTAAACTCCCTAATGCCTTGTCCTGAAGCATTCGAAAGCCTCTTCACGGCTACTGTCTGTCCATCTGCAAGCGTCCCCTATATACATTATCATATCAATTCTGTCTCTATCGAGTACTAGTCTTTAAGTTCGCGTAGTAGAGCTTTGTTTTYTTCTGCAAATTGGAGACAATGTAACATATCATACCATGTAAACAATACCAAATCCACCTTTCCCGAGCTTATTGGCTTCGGAGAAGTTGTATGTCGCGGTTTTGATGGCTTCAAAGTCTATTCGTAGGCTTTCCATGCTTTCAATCTCTTCTAATCCTGGAATTTAATCAGAAACCATTGACAAGTTTTCTTAATTACAACTAGTCAACTAAATCTTCCAAATATATATATATACTACTTCAACAAATTAAACTTACCAGTTGGTTTTCTTGTGACCGTCCTTCTCTTTAGACAGCGGATCAAAATAACAATTATGATCAAAAAAATTGCTGCAATTGCTGAAATGATCCCCAATCCAATGTATAACTTCTGGTTTATGTCGTCTACATTTTATAACAAAAATGGGAAAACATTCAAATCGCGTCTTATTGAACTGTCTATTAACACTGTGGTAAACCTATGTGAAACCAAGTTTCTTAAATGATTTTTATAAAAATATGTCCAGGAAAAATAGTTAGCCTCTATTATCACTTCTAGTTTTGTACTCCGATAAGAGTTCTCTCCTAATTGTGTTAGCCATTTTTCTTCATATGRATGATGCATCTAATGCATCTAGTAGTACGTGTATCTGTGTATGTGTACGTGCCCAAGCGAGTGTGACATATATGTAGTGTACCACGCTGAGGTGTTGTGTTGGACCGTTGATTATAAATTGGAAGAAGACCCAATAATTGCATAATATGTATGTATACTTTAATTTGCAATATATAAGACTATCCACATCTTCGAAATTTTTTATATATTATGCATGAAACATTATACAAAGTATARTGGATTRGTTCKATTCCGCGTTCCTTCTTGTGTTGTTTATTCCTCATAAATACGWCTACAATTCAACGATAAGAAACAWTCTCATGTGTAATTGTATATAGATGATAGAATGATTGTGGCAATGTCATTGAAGATGAACTAATCAACTTATGGTTTATGCCCCTTCACTTAAACAATTGAATTAATCAAAAATTAAACTGAAGACTACGAAAACTATATGATTATTATGCATTACAAAATTAGATACTTGCATCAAAGAAAACTAATTAATCTAATTCGATCATAACTAGCTAGCATATGCATATAAAATTTCATTTGGTACAATCTAACACAAATACAACAATTTTGTGCCTAATGAAATATTGCCATCTTGGAACAAAAAATAGGATGAAGCATATTGGTACCTGGTGCTGATGCAAAACTCGAATCTTCGAAAGCAAACATAAATCGGCAACTTGGTTGAACAAGCACCCCCCTTCTAGCACCACCCCTCTGAAACCTAGGCCCGTCGAGTCCTGTCTGTAAGCATCTACGYCAAGCTGACAGGTTTAGATCAGGAGTACAATCRACATAAGGAGAAACTGTTATGTTTCCTTCCATTTGAACAACTGTTGCAGCTGACATCAATGATGAACTCCCAATTGCAACGGTGTCAAATACGTTGATCAACGCGTTAGTCAATTGACCATTGAACCGACGATAGACTTCCTCTTCTCCCTCTGCGTAGTAATACGAGGACACATCACTGGCACCGAATATGTTATGGTTCGCATATCGAAGCATACACAACAAGTACCAWGTTATAGCTTTTACACTAGTSGGACAAGTTTGTAGGATCCTGTTAGCTGCGTACTTGATGCAAGTGCTGCAATAATGAGTGTCATAGACACTGCTGCAAAGAAATAAGCCATAGACTCTATTTGGGCCTTCTCCGATGGTGACATTATAGAACTTTCGGGTGCCTGCAATCGAGGTGAGGTTCGTAAGGAGATAATGGACGTTGCTTTGGTACTCGCTCCCTTGATCATAATGGCCTTGTTGCTCTGAACAGTTGCTGTGAAGGTATATCTCTAAGTCTTGGGAAATCACAAATTTTAGCACAATTGTCGTCGTTAGAAAACAAATTGTATAAATGCGTGCAATGCAACCACACTCCATTTTTTCTCCTGGGGTACTAGTAAATTAATATTGTGGCTTTGATAAGGATAAATATTTGGAAGGATGAACGAATTAATATGAAGCTCATAACATATTATGTTGTTAGTAAAAGGGGATTAATGAAGATGATAATGAAATTACAGACTGGTTAGCATTAAGATGCTTCAGATTTCGCTTTCAAAAATATGCATCATATCAGCATAATAAATACATTATAGCATGATAGCAAAAGCTAAATCAAACTGAATGAAGCTTATTAGCTTGTTTAATTTATAAGAAGGCTTAGCTTGTTTGAAGAGTCCAACTTTGAAATAGTCATATATATACTTTAATTTGGACTGTGAGAACGACATTATTGAAGTGTAATATAACTAAAATTAAGGGAATAAACAATAATGAAACATTGACTAATTTCTTGGTTAACACACCTTTGTTTTGACTGGCTGATAATCCGTCACAAGTTCACCAGTTTCGAATATACTTCCTCCGTTTATTAAAAACACTTCAATTTTTAAAAACGGAAATTTCATTAAAAAAACGCATCACTTTACTTTCTTTCCTTTTTTTTGGGATGGGGACCACAATTTAAAAACGTAATTTTCTCTCTTTTATGTGGGAACCACAATTAAAATACTCATTTTTTAACACCTACTTTATTATAAAATATTTATCAATACACCTACTTTATTCATTTTTTTCTCTCTTTTTTGGTCCTCACTTACACGTCACATCATACTATCAAATTTTGCCTCAAGAACCGTGAAACCCAAAATGATGCATTTTTTAGGAAACGGAGTAAGTATATGTTTTAGAAGATTATCCTTAATGGACCTAGTATTGTACAAGTTGTAACAGAATACTTTCATACATTTAATTTGCTTCAATGATCATAAAGAAATCAAAATTATTTGAAGTTAATCTAATAAGTTGAGCTTCATATACTGTGCTATATATATATTAGTGTTCTCATTATATATTGGATACTTTGAGTCATCTCAACGTACGAGGTGTTGATTAATTTATCGAGGGACTCGAAGATGATCGTCTCACCAATCCGGACTCCACGACTTCCATGTGGAAGTGATGTTTTTGCTTGCTCCTCATAGGGAAATTTTGGAGGGGATTTGGGCAATGGGAGCTCGACGTTTAACTGGGAAATCAAGCATGATCAGAACTGTTACATACAAAAATAGCAATTCAAAGAATGAATAATCATACAATTGTTTACATCTGACAATTTTGGAGTTCATTTCTCCAATCTACAAGATGTTACTCTGGATTTAAGGTCTCTATGGATAATTTAGGACATGAGTCTTCGTGTAGATATAGTAGGCCTGGTGCAACTCCCACATGATCTTGAACGAGTTACGAGTCTCCCACTTCAAATATGCTCTCGTTTAGCATCTATGCATATTATTAATTAGAATTTAAGTAATAGACATAAGTAGACAAACATGTCAATGCTAGATTATATTTGAATGCTACAATAATCCCGTCACTGCATAGTTGCATTATTATTTAATGCCAATTTAACATGGCATGCCCTACGATCTAAAACAACCATACACAAGGAGCTGCTAATAGTAAAAATACAACATGCTTGTTGGGATTCTTGCACAACAACCCACAATTATGTTTGCAACCAAAGCCGCCGGAATATCGATCTTTGCCTGGATTAAAATTTTATAATTTGGTTGTTTTCGGCATTCAATACAAACTTAAGTCAACTCGAAAGTACAACTTGATTTAAAAACATAAAACTAAATAATAATAATATTGGGTTAATTAAGTTTTGTTCATTTGTGTTCGACCTTTTTTGAAACTCCGATATATCGGCCCCTCAATTTCAGTTTTTTTTAAATATCATTATACCTCTACCTCAATTCGGTGAGTGACGCGATGCTGACTGGAGTGACGAGTTCCAATTGCCTCAAAAGGACCAATGAAATTGATCTGAGGTTAACACGTCATGATAGTTAATTAGAATTAAAAAAGAGTATAACTGATTAATTTTTTTTATAAAAAAAAAAATCCATTAACATTTTATATATCCTACAATAAACAAATGTGGGTTGGAGATTCCTTAAATAATGATCCCACAGAATTAGGTGATTGACTATTGTTATTTTCCCAATAATAGGTTACTTCACGAGCATGTAATGACTAATTTTTGTGGTCGCTACCAATATCACATTATTATTGGACTCTATCTCATGCATGTATATATACACCACATATTTATAATCTACTTTAATTTCCCCATTTTACATTATACACTCTACATACTGGTTTAATTTGACTAATTGAGGAAGAATGGAGGGTAAGTACACCGTCAAATCTCCCTAACCAGCGCACTTGTTGAATTAAGAGCTAACAATCACAATAATTCAATAAACAATAGACTCTTCAAGAATCTAACACATCGTTCTGCAGACTCTCTTCAATTGCGCCAAACCATCTTAGGTATGCTTATTTTTTTGATTCCTCGTCTTTTCGCACTCGAATTTTGTTATTAGTCTTGCAAACGTATTTCTGTAGAGCCGCGGACATCGAAAATAATGTTGTTGTCTAATTGATTAGATTAAAAAAAACGAAGGAAAAACTTTGTTTACCAAAGCTCATAACCCACGATATACTGATCTGTAAATTAATTTGGACATTCTTTTTCTCATCTCAAACTCAAGTAGTGGGTTGAGTACATAGTGTTCATGGAGATTAACATTTAGGGCAATATTAAACTGAACATCTGATGCAAAATTGCATAAACCCAAATTAACATATGAATTTTAAATAAGTGTCCTAGATATTATTTTTAGTTAATAACTTGGTTTGATTGATGCGATCATCATACCATTTCAGCAACGGATTTAATAATCCCTTACGCGTTAGCTTCCGGGGTGGGCTAAGCTTAATCTGCTCTTCATAATATCCTAGAAACAACCTACACTAGCCTCCTCGTGAACGATGCATGAGAGGCGATCCAACATCAAAAGTTACACGAATTGGCCAATATGCATTCGGGATATCGGCAAAGTAGTGTTGTTTCTGTTATCTATATGCGACCTTTATATGATCACACGAGTTTCTTAATCCTGGAAGGAGATAATCTACACAACTTGTTCCCTGGAGTGTCGATTCAAGCACTCGGGCTGTCTATCGATGGAAATCGAGCTTCATTCACATTGTCTCCCTCATCTCCTCTCCTATTAATTTGTTGGATAACCTAAGCATATTAGCTTATGTATCTGCCACCGGTGTGGTGGCATCTCTTTTGATAGTTGGGTCGATTGTTTGGGTCGGGGTGTATGGTGGCGTTGGGTTCCACCAAGCAGAAGGCTCGATTGGAGCCCTCGTCGATTGGAGAGGGATGCCAACCGCTGTTAGCTTATACATGTTGTGTTATAGCTCTCATCCCGTTCTTCCCGCATTGTACACTTCTATGAGAAAGAAACATAATTTCTCGAAGGTGTTACTAATTTGTTTCGCTTTCTCCACRTTTGTTTATGTCACAATGGCCGTGTTAGGTTACATGATGTTTGGTCCTAGGATCGAATCTCAAATAACCTTGAACCTTCCGATGAACCAAGTGGGCTCGCAAATTGCAATCTACACGACGTTGATCACTCCTATAGCAAAGTATGCACTCCTATTGAAGCCTATTGTGATATCAACCGAAGGTTGGTTTTCAATTGAGTACCAAAAGAGTAAGTTGTTTAAGCTCGCTATTAGAACCACATTGGTCGCTACKCAAGTTGTTATCGCGTTGGCTTTACCCTTTTTCGGGTACTTCATGTCACTCACCGGAGCCTTGCTTTGCGCGACAACATCACTTACAATACCGTGCCTGTGTTACTTGAAGATTGGTTCAATCACCAATTCTAGTAGAGGACTAGTTGAGAGGTTCTTCATTTGGGGCCTTTTGTGCTTTAGTTTAGTGATATTCATATCTGGTACATACACCTCATTAGTAGATATGTATGCAGAATTCACACATTGATTAATTATTGTAATTCTTTTTTGATAGGGAGTTTTGAAATAGTTATTGATTCCATTTGTTGCATTACTTTGTGCTTAACTTTTTGTTAGGATATTTGATGAATGTAAATGTATCTTATAATATGCAAATGCACATTATGTTAWGATATTTTTGTAATAAACTATTATTGAGGATTGATTAATTAACCACGCACTATTTGAGAATTTAAACTAGATTGTCCTTAAATTGAGGGCACATCACATGTGGGGCAACTCTTTCTATTACTACATTAGGTTGTCAAAACTAATCACATTATCAAAAAGAATCAAAGGAACAAATCTGCATGATCATAATGATAAAAGCTATAGACTAAGCAGAATGCTTATTATCAATTGAACTAGAAAAGAGAGAGACAGAGAGAGAGAGTTTCGTGAGAGAAAGAAATCTTATTATTGTTATTACATTGCTAACATACAACATCTTTATATACAACTATATCGAGCTTCAGCGAAAGAACAAATGATCCAACAACTTGCATAGCGTGAGGTGTAAGGCTGAGATTACAAGTGAGCAACAACATAAACTAACTTAAACTAACTCAGTGTTTGGGAGGAGAACCTTGTCTCAACACCCCCTCAATCTTGACTGTGGTAACATGCCAAGATGGATAAGCAGGTATAACTGTGGGAAGCAAATTTGGTATAGCAACGATCAGCAATCTTGAGTAACAGTAGGAGGCAGTAAGTTAACGATTCAAGCCCTCAAGAATCTTATCCCTATGAAATGACAATCAAATAGGCAATATGCTTGTTGTTTTGTCATGGAACACCTGGATTTTTTGCTATGTCACAAATAGCAGAATTGTATCACAGCTTGTAAAAGTCACAGGAACACAGGTCTTCAATAAACCCAATTCATTCAATAGTCTAACATCCATTGTTCACTTCTGACGCTTGCATTAGGCATAGCCTAATATACTCTGCTTCTGAGGAATCCTTGAGACTGTAGCTTGCTTCTTGGATTTCCAAGAATTGGAGAATTACCAAGCTTTAAGAGATAAGCCATGAAACTACCTCCTATGTCCAATAACATGAGGCCCAATCAGATTCTGAAAAGCCTGTAATTGAAGCTTATTAGAACCATTGCATCAGGAATTCCTCTGCCCAGAGGTGTGAGGCTACATAGGAAATTGCTATGATATAGAGCCTGCAAATGTGTGTCCCTGGCGCTGCATTAATGACCTCAAATGCTGGACTGACATATGCAAGATCTGGTCTAATTTTAGTTAAAAAATTAAGCTTTTCCAACCATGCTTCGTAAATAAGTAGGATCTTCAATCAAGGTTCCTTCAGTGGAGTTTAACTGCAGATTCTGTGGTGGTAGAGGCAGTTACAGCAGACCTGAACATCTTGAGACCACTTGCTTCAATTCAAATCTTGAGCTCATTACTTATGTTGAAGTCAAGTGTTATCCCATTCAGAAACATAAGAAAACTTTCTAATTCCCAAGAAATAGCTTAAATTTTCCCCAAGTCTTTGATGCTGAAAACACTATGAAGATGTGTTTTAACGTTGCAAATTGCAGCCTCGCATCACTTGGCCTGTGATGATATATCATCAACAATACACTAACAACTATGTGATGGCAATCCTTCTACATGTAAATAGAAGAAGGAATATCATTTTTTGCACTTTGTTCTCCGAAACCTTGAAGAATCAAGCTCATTTAGTAATTGGCAAACCATTGCCTTGAGGCCTGTTTGAGCCCATAGAGGAGACTTCTGCCAGCCTGCCATACCTTATTCTCAGGATTGGAACACCTTCTGGACTTCATGTAATACTTCCTCAAACAAATCCCCATGCAGAAATGCAATTATTAACATCCAGTTTGAAAAAAATATCCCATTTCTTGTGAAACTGCGTTACTGCAAGAAGTGCCCTGATGTTGAACATTTAAAACCATAGGAAGGAAAGTCTCCTCATAATCTATCCCTTGAGTTTGTGTATACCCCTGAGCAACCAATTCGTAGCTTGGAACCTTTCTAGGTGCCATCAGACTTACAACTTCACCTGTAGACCCATTACACACCCACTGCCTTATTTCTTTGGACGGCAGATCAAACCAGACCCAAGTTCTATTTCTTTCAAAGAGCTTGTAACTCATTCTCCATAGGCTTTAACCCATCTAGATCTGCACCAAGCGCTTAGTTCTATAATGTAGAAGTTCATACAAAGTGGACAACTGCATTAATCAGCAAGACTTGCTTATTCTCAGGGAATAGGCTCAAATTTCACCACGATTACACCAGTGTTTGGGAAAAAGATCAGAAACAGTGTGGAAAAAAAATAACTTTAAATAGGGAAGGAGGTTTGGAACCCTTGGTTGATTGCCTTTGTAGCAATCTAACAGAGCTGTAGATTAGCGATCTATTCATGCTTGTATCATCAGTAAAAGGCCAGTGGACTCTTCTTCAGCATTAGAATTTTGGAGGAATTTGGATGTGTAAATTTGGGTTTGAGGAAACCATAGAACCTCAGGAAATATATTCTGTAAAAACCATATATGTATGTAGTGTTCTCCAGCAACAGAAAATCGAAAAGGTTGAGATTATGAGCATTTTTGAGGGAGATAATGATATGAGAAATTGCTCTTTCCATGGAATTAACATCCTCTTGACTGACAAAACTCTTTTTGTCTCCCAAATTTCAGACTTTATAAACCCTTGTGTATTTGATCATTAACCACATGAAGACACAGCTTGCTGCTTCTAGGATCCAAACTGCTTCTATGAAACTCTACGAAGTGGAAACATAAACACAGACAACCAAAAAAAACCTTTAAATGATCTAATTTGGTGGTTCTTTGTAAAGGAATTTCCATAGGAGATTTTATTTGAAAGAAACTGAAAGAGGCATTCTGTTAATCAAATAAGTACACCATAAACAAGGATTCACGCCCAAAAAATGAATATGGGGTAAGATTAGCCTGAAAAGACAAAGCTCTGGCATGTTTCAAGGAGAATTGTCTATGTCCTGTCCACAACACCAATTTGTTGTGTTTTTATCAGAACAACTTGTTTGACTGCTGTAATAACCCTTTCTTGTAATATAGCTCTTTAATAGGCCCTATCACATAAGCTCCTAAAGCTATTATTTGTTCTAATTATGTGAACAGAAGAAGGAAAAACTGGATTCTCAATGAAAATTAAGAAGATTCTGTAAAGGACACGGAAATAGGCATCATACTGTATTAAGCCAAATGAACCCCAAGCGTATCTTGTTAAAAATCAATCCGACTATAGTATAGAAAGAAGCTACAAAACCATTTGTAGGTTACATGTTGTAGCGCCCCCATGTACTCTACATGCAATAATGAAAAGCCTTTTGTACTTATTATTGTGCTAACAGGAAAAGGATTCTACTTTGGCCTTGCTTTGGGCGATATTGACAAATACGATCTGAACATTATGAGCTGGAAATAAAGAAGGTAAAAACATAAGGAATCTTTGTGAAAGGTAGATGGACAAGCCTGAGGTGCCATAAGCCTCAGCTTTCAGAGTTGGACTTTATGAGGGAAGAGACTGTGTGTGCTGCTGAAACTGTGTAATCTGGTGAGAATGAACTTTAGCTGAGTTCCTCATCTAGGATAGTATAATCCTTGATTTCAAATCACCAAGAACGATCTTCTTGAAGCGGTATACTAGGATCCCATGAACACAAAGCCATCACCAGTAAATGTTACTGAGCATCTCATGATCACCACCACAATTTCGCTTCACTGAGACTAGATTAAATTGAAAACTCGGGAACATAAACACAATTCTCCTTAATCAATATCTGAATTTAGCTTCACATTCCCACAATGTGTGTAACTGGAACTTTACTTCACCATCAGGACATGGTGATGTAGTTGTCCTTCCTATCAAGGACATGATTAAGAAGAAACATGTCAGCTAACAAAAAATATCTGTGGCCACTATCTACATCCAATTATAGCATAGTGCAGAATATAAAACACATTACCCGCAAAGAAGCACATGCCCTGTGTTATCACCAGAATTCTTGAACTTCAGAATCTTCTGCTTACTCGACAACATGTCAAAATTCTGAGATAGAAATTGCTCCTTCTGTGAAAACTAGCATGAACCATTATACTACACAGACTCTTCTGATAGAAATCCGTGGATTTTCACTTTTGTTGCAGAAGTGAAACCTTCTTCGATTGTTAGAAAACTTATGAATCTTTAGGATACCCATGTAAACTTGAAACACTTCTCAATAGTGTGTTCCGCGAAAAATGACACATGTTTCACAATAGAGATTAGAATTCGCTTCTGTTCCTTCCTCTGTCCCTTGTGAAAACCACCTCTTCCTGAATTGAAATCCCCCTCAGCCTCACATTTCTAGAATACTGTCCTTCATAGGATTCTCTTCATATCCTACTGCACAAAAAGCCATTGATTCAGAGTTGCCTATGAGTTTCAACTCTGCAATGCATGCTCTTCCTCGGAGCATGATCTTATAAGCTTGACTTATTTTGGAATGAGGAATCCAATTCCATTATGATATTTAACTTCTAGTCTGCCTGAAATCTCCCTGCAGCTTCATCAGAATAATTGCATGAGCCTTTGATCTTGCAGCACCTTAAGAATTTTGAGGTAAAAGATTGCAAATCAGAGACCACATCACAGCTTGCAATGGACAAACATCATCTACCTTCCATCCCGACAACACTTTGACTTAGACAAAAACTTCTCCTATACTATCAGTTTCCTGTTCTAATAGTTGCTATCTCTTGTCACTGCAAATAGCTTGTGTATTCGTGGTTTTTGACCATACCCTATCCTCCAAAACTTTCCACATATCACTGACTGCTTGTAGAAAAACTACCACTCCTGGCTGCTACTGAGCCAAAGATTTCAAGATCCAACCCCTTACATCTCACACCTAATCCATGCCTCGATAAGTAGGATCTGTGGAACTAGGCATTAGGCAAGGAGCCAATCAACAAAACACATTTTGTTTTGGTTGTTTAAACCTGTGATCATGGAAGATTTCAAGTGATATAACTTGCCTTCCTTCAAATTTTTCAGAAACAAAGACTGTGCCAGTTATCAATGGATGTAGAAATATACTGTACTAGGCATCAGCAGTTAGATCTAGCACTCGACGATTTGACGTAGCTCCTTCCTCTCAGAAGAACGATATTATGTGAAGAGAAAGTTTCGCACGATAAAGAAAGCAAAGGAAGAGGAAATTTTCATATATATATCTACATATCATCATAGTGTTAAAACTACATTGGAATTTGCAGAAAACAATGTGAAGCAGAGAAGTAAGTTGGATTATGTGAGGAAAGAAATATAGGCATTTAATCAATTTGTGAATGACCCAATAAATCGTTGATGAAGCCAAAAGCAAAGAAAAATATCAAACAATCAAAAAAAACCAGAAAGAGAAAAAAAAAATGATCAAAAAATAGGACAAGATGAACAGTAATCCAATTGAAAACAGTATCAACAGAAAACAGAGAACGATCCAAAAGGAAAGAAGAATAGAAGAGAAAGAGATAATACTTCTTATTGACTGCAATTAAGCAAATACTTGGAGCATAAGAACTCAAGCAAGAACTTCGAAGAACACCACTGTGCAACGATTCTCAGAAATCACCAAACTCCTCGAAATTTGACAAAATCCAAATGCAGAGCAAGAGGAAAACACGATTGTTGCTTCTAATCAATTACCAGCTTTCGATGATCGCTTCGAATATTGATCACTAGAAAAACGGCAGCAGATTTCCTGCTCTCGATACCATGTCAAAACTAATCACATTCAATCAAAGAACAAAGGAAACCAAAACTGATACTCAATTGATCAAAAAGTAATAACCTAAGCAGCAGGAATGCTAATTTATTCAATTGAACTAAAAAGAGAGAGAAAAGAAGAGAGTTTCGTGAGAGAAAAGAAATCATTATATGTATCACATTGCTCAACATATACAACATCCTTTATATACAACTGATATCAGCTTCAAGCAGAAGCAACAAATAAACTCCAACAACTTGCAATAAGCTTTGACGGTGTAAAGGCTGAGAGTTACAGTGCAGCAATCTAACATAACTAACTTCATAACTAACTCAGTGTCTTGGAGGAGAACCTGGGTCCAACAAGTGTCATTGGTGTTGAGACAAACGCCACCTAGGTGTCAAATCGATTATCAATTAACCCGAAAAAGTGGTCAACTTTTTCTGTTCGTCAATTATTCCAAAATTATCATGTTTTTAATAAGTCAAGGTAACATTGTTTGTCTTTTCTATGTTATATTTTATTTGATCTTTATGAAAAAAAAAGACAACCGCAACAATTACCAAACAGGCCTTAACTTTGAGATTTTTACTCTCATTTCCCAAACTTTTAATGTAACTTTCTATTTTGGCAATAATCATAGTTTTTCACTTGTTTCCAATTGAAAAGAAGAGTGAACTCAAATCTAATGGAAAAACTCTAGCATAAATTATCTTAGTTCTTTACCAATGGTGGAGCCTTCATACTCCATTTGGTTGGGTCTTAAATTTAAGGCCCAATAGGAGGCCCATATTCCGATCTCAGGGACGATGTCAGTAAATTAGAAAAAAAAAAGTGAAAAAAGAAGCATGCAATTTGAGGAATTTTCAGATTAACAAACAAATCAAGCAAATATTATCAAGTGATAATGTTACAGCAAGCTGAATTAACCACAGAAATTTTGAGTATTCAAGCTTCAACTCTTGGAGTGAATTACCCAGAAATTGGAGTATTTCAAGCTTAATTTGGATGTGAAATTACCCCAGAAATGAGTATAAGCTTCAATTTGATTCGTCGAATTTGAGTATTAACCTCAGTTGTGGAAAATCTATATTGATTATTCGAACGCTTCAATTCTTGGAATTGAGTCTACCAGAAATTTGTCTGATGTTAATGCTCACAAGTGTTTGACGAAAATGTCCAAGTGGGGAGTTTGCTTGTTTATGGGAAGATTTTGGTCATTTGTCGCCCAAAACAGAAATTCATACTTAGAAGCCAATAACAGAAATGGGATGGATTTTTTGAGATGAAAATGAATGTTTTAGAACTACTTAAAGGTCAAAGTTATTAGCTTTTTTTTGCGCCAACAGAAATATGAAGTATTCAGCGTTGTGAATTTTGGACTTTGTTTTAATTTGTTTGTTTATATTTGAAGTATTGAACTAACTTGATTCATGGCTGGATTCCCTTGTTGATCTTATGAGCTGTAATAATTTTTAACTTTCTGAACTTTTATTTGTGAATGTTAGAAGATTGGGGCAACTTGGCAAGAATAGTACGTTTTCTTCTATTTTCCAAGTTTTGTGAGAACTGGACATCGGTTAGAAAATGGTATAAACATAGTCTTGCTGATTTGGCTGATTTCTTGTGTTGTGTTCTTTTGAAAGTTGACAAAAATTATAGCTTTTCACACTGAGTAATTTTAGCATATTTTTTTCTTAAACAAAATATAGAATTTTGGTAATATATTATTGATTCTGTGTTATTCATTGAATTTTTATTGAGAATATTTGAAGTGGAGTGTTATTCTCGGAATTTTTGAAGCCTGAAGTATGACATGATAACATTATACTTCCTGAGATTGATTCGATACAGTTTCTTACCTCAAGCCTAGGAGCCAAATAGAAGAAATATTATCATGTTCTGGTGACAGAAAAGTTTCCAGTAATTGGAAGAAAAAACAAAAAAGTATATCATTTTGATTAAGATCAAAAAGACTTGCTCTGAGGTTTGTGGACATTCAGTTTAGCGTACACAAATTTTAGATGTGCATATTGTTTTTATAGCGAGCGTAGCACTGTCAATGTTGCTATTAAGCGGTATCGATGGCTGTCCTATACAAAGAGGTTGCTAAGATTCGTGAAAATTATTAAGCTTTTAAGTATGTTGTCTTCAATTTTTTGACCATTGATTGCTGTTCTCCTAGTCGATTAGACTTCGTGGTTGGCTGTTTCAGAGTTCAGACATCAGAATATTTAACAGATTTCTGCTGCTGAGACTGAATGTAGGATCGAGGCTTCATACAGCCAAAACTAAAGACCAGGATGGAGATGCTGTTACTAGAGACCTGTAAAAGGTCTTGTGGTTGGTACTTTGCTCTATATTTTTACAATTTTACATTTGTTGAATATTGATCAATAAATTGATAATGAGCTGAATTTTCGTCTACTTTGGCAAGCATTAGTTGAAGGTTGTACATTCTACAATTCTGACCGATCCAGCAGTTTACAATTGTGATTTGAAAACATTAAATATTTCTGTCAGATGAATTTCTTTCATCGCATATGAATACAGAATACTTTAAACAAGTATGCTTTTATGGCGCAGTGTGTCTAAAAAAATTCCAACCTCATCATCTTCACAGTCATGTTGTAGGATTGTATTTCCATATCTTAAAATTATTATGAGTAGTTCTGTTTGTTTGGAAAGTGGATAAAGATTGACCTGATCGCTAGCCCCCTAAAGCATTGACTATGATTTTTTTGATCTTTTTTTATTAGGCTCCTTGCTATTAAAGAACGTGAAAGAACGAATTGACGTATTGAGATTAAGTGAGAATGAGTTGGCTTCTCAGAATTGGAAAGTTGAAACTGTTTGCTTTGGGGTTATAATTGTGTAACACAATTCATTTTATTTTGGAACTTTTTTGAAACATACATCTGAGAGAAAATTTATTGTCAATGGCTTTTATAACCCCAAGAATATGGTCTGCTCTGTTTTTAAATCTTTTATCTCCGACCTATTGTTCTGAAGACGAATTACTTTCATGCCAGCATTTGTTCAGAAACACTATGATCAAAAGAAGCTTATACCATACAAAAATCTAAATCTTCTGCTAGCCAATCTTTCTGATGAAGCAGTCACGAAGAAGTTCTACAACTCAACTATGGGGGAGGGTGTTAATAAAGTGAATGCCCTTTTTCTTTGCAATGGGGCCTACACTGATCAGCTTTGCCAAGCTTGCATCGCCGTAGCAGCAGGTCAAGTTCACCAAAAATGTCCATATGATGTTGAAGCAGTAYTGTTTTATGGGCAATGCATGTTACGTTATTCAAATCGCTCCATATCCTCCATCATGGACATCTCTGTGCATTTCAACTTCGACTATGGACCGATGGTTTACAAGGAGTTTGATCAGCAACTATCAAGCATGTTGATCAACCTCTTCAATAAGGCCGTGGTGGTTAATTCGTCCCTGGCTTTTGCAACAGGGGTTATTTATATAAGAGAAACCATAAGCCTTATCTCTTATGTCGAGTGTACACCTGATTTGTCTGCATACGACTGTAACAGATGCTTGCAATTTGGGCTCAGTAGGCTTCCAATGAATGGAAGGCAATTAGGAACTACTGTGCTACCAAGTTGTCGGTTATATTACTTTTATGTTGATGTCAGCCCAGGTAGAACATAAGTCCTATCAAATCCTCTGTAGTCTGTTCTGAAAGCATGCCCAGTACTTTTTATTCCATTTTTTATTTGGATTAAATTGAAACCCATAGTCTAAAASAAGTTTTTTAGATGCAGGGAAACGATTCGACAGTTCATATATTGCTCTTAGCACAGTTGCAGTTGCAGCTGGGATATCATTCATCTTCAACTTCTGGATGTGCTTCAGAAAAAACAAAGCCATGGGGAAACCCACTGGTAAATMCTCTATGAAACTTTTACAGTTTATTTGTGTTCTGTGAGAGAAATCTAATTTAAAGAGTAGGAGGTGTTGTTCTTTATTCAAGAATATTTTTCCACTTGCTTCTATCCTTTGAAAGATCAAATCATTAAAAAGCAGAGCCTTATTTATTCGCACATGAAGAAATTCGGTTTGCTTTACCTTTGACTGAATAGAGTCGTGTGACTCAAAGCTTCCATTAATTATTGRWTACTATGATATTAATGAGTTTCTTTCCTGAGAATTGAGATGAATTACTGACTAAACTGCCAACTCAAATCTAACAAAAGGTCTTGTTTAAGTAAGAGGATTTGTTCCAATATCTTGCAGCTGTCTCACTGTCTCGGCACCGATAAGATTCTTTGTTCTTTTGCAGGACTAGAAGAGATTGAGAGTATGGAAAATCTGCATTTGCAATTTAGTGTTATCAGAGTTGCCACTGACAACTTCTCCTCTGCAAATAAAATAGGTCGAGGGGGATTTGGAGTTGTTTACATYGTATGTTTGCATAGTTGAATGAGAACATGGGACACATTCTTGCATTTTCTTTTCTATATGTTAATTTAATCTATTTCTTTGAGGGTATTGTTCTTAGGACTTGTAATATCTACCTTGTCACTATTAGGGAGCACTTCCGGATGGCCAAACTATAGCTGTAAAGAGGCTTGCCTAGTCTTCTGACAAGGAATCAGGAATTTTAAGAGTGAGCATCCTTAGCAGCTAAGCTGCAGCACAAAAATCTAGTCCAACTTTATGGATTTTGCTTGGAAGGAGAAGAAAAAATTACTTGTCTATAAGTTTGTCCCAAACAAGAGCCTTGATCGTTTCCTGTTGGTATAAATTTAAGTTACAATTAATTTTGTTGTCAAAAGTAGTCCCTGGCTGCAAGCCAACTTGGAAAAATTTCTTTACTTCTCACATTTTTCATGCATGAAATTGTAGATGCAAAAAGAGGATCCAATTGAATGGGAAACCTCGACAAAGATCATAATGGAATTGCAAGAGGACTTCTGTATTCATGAAGATTCCGCTGGAAATTAATCTCTGATCTCAAGCCTAGCAACATTTTTTAGATGGGCAATGAACTCCAAAATTGCAGATTTTGGGATGGCCAATTGGTTTGGGGTTGACCAAACCCAAGGAAACACTAGCAGAGTTGCTGGAACATGTAAAGTAAATTTAGAAACCTCCAATGTGTGTTTCTCATCCATTTTAGTCTGATAAGGGTACATAATGCAGTGGATACATGGCACGAGTATGCTTCGACGGGGAAATTTCTCAGTTAAGTCTGATATATTCAGTTTTGGAATCATACTTCTGGAAGATGTAAGTGGACAGAGGTGCTTTCTGTATACAAGAGGAAGATGAAGAATTACTAAACCATGGTCAGTATATCCTCTGCACCACCCTGTGGAAACATTAAGAAAGAGTGAGAGAAACCATTATCACAGTAAGAATGATCTATGCAGTAGGTTTTATACTTTATGTATGTTTTTTATGCAGGCATGGAGACATTGGAACGATGGATCTTGCTTTGAAGTTTTGTGGGGTTTGGGTGGGGTGGGGTTGATGGGTGTAATCCAAGTCTTTGGAGGAAATTTTTCAGCATGAAGTGACAAGATGCATCCATTATTGGACTTTTATGCGCCCAAGAAAGAATGCACTAATACGAAACAGTGGAACAATATTGTCTAATGCTAAGTAGCCAGTCAAGCGTTCTACATTTCCAACAGCGCCCCGGCTTTCCCTATAGAAGAAGCATGCCTCAAGCGTTGAATAACAGTAATGCTTGTTTTACAGAAGATGTGTTCACTATGTGCATGGAGGTAACTCTGTTAAGCAAACTAATCATGAATGTATTGCAAAAAATTATAACTTCAGTTTTTTAGATGTGACTTTGAACAAAAGTTTTCACATTTTCAGTAAAGTGTCACATCTAAAAACCGGACGATATTGTATAGGAGTATACCATGTCTATACATCATAATGATTATAGATAAGAAATAACTTTCACTTGTATATGTGATTTTCTCCTGTTTGGATTCATTGATAATTTCCATTTTCTTCGTATTCTTGTTTGGTCCTGGGTTTTACGTTAAATGACTCATTATCAATAACTTTCACTAAGTCTTTGTTCAGTGCTTTGGAATTTGAGGAGACATAATGATAGATTGACACTTCCTGCGATTTTCTTTAGTGGATCTGCACTAGTAATAATAGGTAGATCTTGTCATCAGAACCATGATTTTCAATTATATAATATAATATGGCTATTAGTCCTAAAAAGAACCTAATGTTAGTTGAGGTAATTTTATATAAATTACATGACGTTATGCTTCTCGTTTTTTACAAACCATATGATTGGAAGTTTGTTTGTACCAGGAGCCGGCATTTTCTGGTGAATATATCCTCCTAGTGCTGATGTGAGGCTTGTTAGCTGCAAATGTTCTAAGGATGTACCTTCTTTTATTTCTAAGATAATTAAGCAAATGAATTTAATGTATGTCTACATTGTCATGTTTATTGTTTTGACAAAAACATGAGTTATGAGAATATCCAGCAAATTTGGAATTCATATTTCAATAGAAATAGTTATTTATAACGCTCATACAACTACATTACAGCTTTTCGCTGCTGAACATAGTAACACACTCTACATACCCTAATAGGATATTCCCTCTTCATTTGACCTTCTTTTTATTTTCTGTTCTAGCATCAATTGAGGCTTGGACTTGCTTTTTAATGCTAAACATCTCTGTGCACTGGGGGTGCAAGCTTCCAAGTCAGGCAATCACAAATTATGGTTGATGTTGGAAAATATGTGATCTATACCGGTATTACTTTGAGAGACACCTTTTAAATCTTGAAGTTTTTCATATAGGCCTGAAATGCACTGAATTATCTTGGAACAACCTCTGTCACAGTAACCTCATTAATTGAGTATGATCTGTTATCAGATTGAACTTCTGATGCATTCTCTTGTGTGGCCACATTCATTAGCACGGGACCTTGTGTGAAAAACGCTGGCTGTAATGGTTCTGGAAGATTCATGGAGAAACTACTTAGCATAAGAAAAACTGATGACATAGTAGGTCTGTCAGCCATCTTATTCTGGACACACAGTAAACCGATGTGTATGCATCTTAGTATCTCAGCGTTAGAAGCAGGGGATAGTGATGGGTCTACAAGATTCCACGGATTTCCTTCCTGCCGACTTTTCCATGCCTGTGAAAACAAAGTTCCGTGGTTAGATGAGGTTTGATTTCAGTAAACCAATGCTTGTATAGTTGTATGTTATAAGTGCAGGAAKAAATTATCACACTTACAAAGGTAAGCAAATTTTCCTYCCTTTCTCCGATTTGGAAGGASCTAATCCTTTGGCCACTTATAATCTCCAAAAGAAGTACGCCAAAGCTGAAGACATCAGACTTTAATGACACCTGACCTTGGATCAAATATTCGGGAGCCATGTATCCACTGCAATGAGAAAAATTAATTGTTTCATATATCAAGGAGAAATAAGGAAAGAGAACAATTTCTGAGGCAGCCCTGTTATGCTACAGAGTTGCAGATGTTAASATACTCACTGGGTACCGACTATCTTGCTTGTCACTGCTTGAGACTGATCAATCTTAAACAACTTTGCCGTGCCAAAATCTGCAATCTTGGAATTAAAATCTGCATCTAGCAGAACATTAGCAGCTTTGAGGTCACGATGTATAATCCTTAGTCTAGACTCTTCATGAAGGTAGACGAGTCCCCTGACAATGCCATTGATGATTTTGTAACGYGTCTCCCAGTGCATGGTTGCACTCTGTGTAGGATCTGTATGCAAGTGCATACATGCATTAGATGGATTTGGCAAACTACAGCATGCCAGAAAGTCTGGTAACCAAAATATAAGTGCTGGTGTCTGATACTAACCGAATAAGAAGTTGTCTAAGCTTTTGTTGATCACAAACTCATAAACAAGAAGCATTTCTTCTTCTTCCAAGCAGAATCCTAAAAGCCTGACTAGATTCTTGTGATGAAGCTTGGCTAGGGTAAGGATTTCATTTTTGAACTGCACATCCCCTAAAACAGCTCCCGCGTCGAATCTCTTCACAGCTATTTCTTGCCCGTCAGGTAGCCTCCCCTTTATAGAGATTCAAAACAAAAGTTTTACTATTTAGATTGTTGTTTTTGATTTGAAGTCTTGGCCATCCCATATTATTGTCTAGAATTACCTTGTAGACGGTGCCAAATCCACCTTCTCCGAGCTTATTATCATCGGCAAARTTTTCTGTTGCTACCTTGAGTACCCCAATACTGTATTGCAAGGACTCGAGTGCCTCCACATCTTCCTCTAAATAAATCATTTGAATGGCATTAAGAAAGAGTGATAATATACAGAAAATTACAGTATTAGAATTCTGCATTCTAACTTACTGCTAAATTTCCCAGAAAGCTTTGTCTGCTTTTTCCTCCTTAAAAAGATGCAAATGGAAGCTATAAGTATGATCAGTACGACCAACCCGGCAATCGGGACAACAATAGCAATGATTTTGTGGGAGTTGCTGCTCTTTCCAGCTACAGAAACAAAACACAAGCACAAGCAATTCAGTGATTAATATGTTAAAATATCTTCAAAGATAAATTTGCACTGCAAAAGCCAGTTAATGAAATGAAAGTTTTGTGTCTTGTTACCTTGTGGGTTTGTAGTTGGCAGAAGTAAGCTAAGTTTCATGCTTAGAATTGGGTGGTTATGGGTGGCTTTGCGAGGTGTGTATAGAAGGAGCAATAAACAATAAAGATTACATTACATTAACCCGGTAAAAGAGGTAGAGCTCATACCGGTAAGATTGCAGCTTAGGAGAAACCACGCTCTCATGCCTTCCTTTAGCCATAAACGATACGGATATCGCGTCGTAGTAGATGGTAATTAAAAATTTAGCATGGAAAGACATCTATCATAAGTTGTATTAAGAACACACGAACTGACGCAGCAGTCTTGGCTCCCTTTCAAAGTCAGGACTACACTGAACAAGACCGTAACAAGCGACCGGTTGGAAGTAAGATAGTTCTTTCCGGTGGCGAATTTGATCTGAGATATTTTCGTAAAGGAACCTTGGTTTTGCAAGTGGTCCATTCAACGTGGTTGAGGGACTATTAAAATGTGTGGCGGTCAGTCCAACAGTTTCGCATATGAAACGCGGGGGATTAGAGACGTCGTGAACACTATGGCTTTCTGGTGGTGTGTTGCGACCAATTGAAAAGCAGAGGAGATAGGTGAAAGTGTGTATTCGTGGTCAGATTCGTCACTGTATCCCATACAACCAACCGCCTGTCTGTTAGTTGGGCACCTAAGAGGGGATGGGAGAGTAGCACAGACAAGACCGGAACACATGAAGAAGAATAAAGCGCTAATTAAGAACGGGCATTCAGCGTCACTAGCCTCTAACGCACGATCGCCCTGCAGAGGGCCATGGCTTCGACTCTGTCGGTTTTTTGCCGGCAGACTTAAAGAAGTTGTATAGCATATTGGCTTGGGATCTGAGTGTCTGAGAGGACATAGCACTTGTTGCAGAGGCATTTATTGAGGTTTGTTTGGAAAGCACTGGGTTACTGGAATAAGTGGTGTCTCCACACTCTTTTGTTGGGAGAACTCAAACTGAGCAGAAATAAAAGCTTTTGGAATGCAGGAAGTCAGCTGAATCATCAGACAATAATTTTGGTTTAATTCCATTGTTTATTGTTATAGGCAACTGATAGATGTAGACAACTCAGGAAAGAATGATTTCACTAAAATATCAGAGAGATAAAACTGAAGGATTGTAATAGACAACTCTAGATTAATATATATATTAAGTTGAAAATAAGCGGAAGTAGCATAGAAAACTGAAGTTTGAAAGATATGTCTTTAGCAGCCAACTATATAAGTAGGAAACGAGGAATTAATGTAGTGGCGGCTGTGGCATCACTGGTTGTCTTCAGTGGTTTGACTTGCTATCATTACCATACGTCAAAAGTTACGACCTTACGAGAGTGACGAAGATAGTATCAGGAAAGATTTCACATACAGATGAAATACTGCTCATTGCTTCTCTCTCGGGTTTCCGATTTCATATACTCATATGGGATCGATTTCTGATCTCCTTAACATGACTTGGGAAGCACACAGTTTAGTCAATTAATTTCTTATTATTGAAAAGATTGGAAAGTGATTAGCGACTTGTGAATCAAGATGGAGTGTCTGTGCATAGCGTTGTGCTTATTACATGCTCCGGACTATCTTATACGGTAGTAATTTGTGAAATTACGAAAGTCTCCTAAATAGGATGCCAAAATCCACTCGAGTAAGATGATAGTGTGTTGACGTTGACTTAGGATTCATGATTCAGGCGTAGGACCTAATTTATTTTGGACAGATGGTTATTTTTTCTTTTTTTTTGGAATCCCTATTCATAAGTAAGTTAGATAGATAATTTGGGATGCAAGTATCTTAGCTTTTAGGGTAGCTCACCATGTGTTTGTTCATATTTGAAGAGGGCTGTTTTGTATGATATTCCAGAGGCTTTATATTTACTTTGATGGGGTAGAAGGCTGGGAAAGAAAGTTAGTGTAGGGAGTAATTTGCCAGTGATGCTTGTTTCCTTAAGACTTTTCAGGAGGGAAATTAATGGTTTGCTGTTGGGAGAGAATGACATGTCAAATGTACCTTTGCCTAGGCAGTATGGAAGGAGGAGAACAACAGCTCATGGAAATAATTGTTCGAAGCATATTGCCTAGCTGGAATTGGTGATGGCCAAAATGCAATCGCTATCAGATGAATAAGGTAATATTTTTTTGTTTCAATTGTGTTTGTTGATAATTAATAATGTGTATATAGTTTTTGTTATTCTTCAAATTGCAGTCAATCATTGGTGGTGTATTAAGTGTACTTATCAGTGAGCAGACATTGTGCAGGCATAATCTTTGCAATTGGCAAAAATTCAAAGGAGATGAAATGAACTAAGTTTTGGGTGATTGCTAGCCTCAAATATGGAAGCTTACAAGAGGTTTAGCTGAACTAGAAAGGCTAACCCTGTTGTTGCTGCGCTTTGAGTCTTATGATCTAGCTATTTTGGCC
>SNQN01008176.1:0-19037 GCA_008642245.1 Bassia scoparia | reverse complement strand
AATTTTTAAACATTGCAAAATTCACTAGAAAATCATGAAAAAATCAGAAAAGATAATTAAAAATACTGGCGGATTCATAGAAAAATGTGACGAACATGATGAATACAAAAGCATGAATCAGCCAGGCAGTAACTTGTTCGAAAAACCTTTGAGTTTATCGAGAAAAACCCGAAAGAAAATATGTTTGCCTGTATGTGACCTCGGCTCAATAGTTCCGAGTACCGACCTCACGTATTTCAACTTCCGTGAGTCAAAGCATCTTTTCTGAGTCGAAACAAACCGAGACGGTATGTTGCTCACGGATTACTCATTTTGGGAGACAATTTCAGGTGTCTACAGAGCCCCACTTGACTCAGATCTGAAGAGACTGTAGTTTTCGTTAAGACGAAGTCAAAGTATCGATTCGGGACGGAGAGCAACTCAAAGACGTTCTGCGACCTGAGTTACCCTTTTCGCCGCGGTTACCTGCAAAACAAAGGTTAGTTTACCTGTAGCCGTTGTCCCATGCGGTTTGATGTTCTTGCTATGGTGTCTGAGTCCTTGAGCGTCATTCCCCGTTCTGCTGACTGGGAAAATTTGTTAGCGCGTCCCAATGCTTTCGAGAAATGAGCATTGACTTGAAAATTGATACCCTAATTCAGGATTAGGACTCCTTGTGACGACATAGGTCTGTTCTTGTCTAGCGAAATTTGCATGGCAATGTTTGACTTTTAACTTGTGACCTTGAGATTGAGAGAGTGGAGAGTCATCGATTTGAAAAGTCTTGAATTGGAGGCCTTCCATGCGAGATCATGATTTTGAAAGTCTTTGAATTTGGGAAGGGCCTTTTGTCTTAGGTCGGTTCTAGTCATAGTTTGATAAGAGTCATTGACAAGGTTCTTGTCTAGGTCTGGTTCTTAACATGTTGAGAGAAGTTATTGATTTTTTGTGGAAAGGGTCATTGTCTAGGTCTGGGTTTTAGACCATTTGGAGAGTCATGAATTTGAAAGCAATGCTTGTGTCTAGGGTTCTGGTTTTTAGACATGGTTCGAGAGGAGTTCATTGAATTTGAAAGGATCTTGTCTAGTCTTGGTTTTAGACATGGTTTTGAGTAGAGTCATTGAATTTGAAAGGATTATCTTGTCTACAGTCGATGGTTCAATGCAGACATGATTTGGAAAGAGTTTCATTGATTTGAAGTCTTGTCTAGAGTCTGTTTTTAGACAATGATTTGAAAGTTGCGTCTAGTGTTGATTCTAACATGGATTTGAAATAGTCTTCTGTCTAGGTCTGATTCTAGGACATTGATTTGAAAGTGACTTTCTAGGTCTGATTCTAGACATGGTTAGAGTTCTCTGTCTTAGGTCTGATTTAGACATGGTTGAGAGTGTTTGTTAGGGTCTGAGTTCGTAAGACATGGAAGGACGATACTGAGTTCTAATCTAGTACCAAGTGCCCAATTGAGAGGTAGTTCTCTGAAAGAGTACTTAGTAGAGAGAAAGGGGACAGGGAATATTGTGGTTGGACGCGGACTCAATTTTGAAAGTTGACACTGAGATTTGCTTTGAGTTGAAATTGACTTTACTCGATTTAATCGGCGAGACAGTGACTTGATTGGGAAAGTGACAGGGTCAATAAGCGAATTTTTCTTGTGAGTTTCCAACTTGATAGCAAAGACTCCGACACTAATAGGGCCTTAAGGAGACAAGAGCCCCCAACTGGAATTAAGGAGCCATGGTGACAACGAGGCCCCGACCCAGCGGAGACTTGAGACAACGTGGTTTACGGCTTGAAGTCAACAATGGGAAGGTAGATAGATATGTTATGGATGTAGTTCCCCAACAAATGTACTAACCAAACAGGTCAGTGGTGTCTTTACTTCTTTGGATTGAGCAGATGAGTCCTTGAAGGTACCAAGAGAATAGCTTATGGTTCGAGAAATAAAAAAGGGGTCAAATTTGGGCTAAGGTTCAAAGTGTGGCTAGATAGAGGTTGGCAATGATGTTGGTTCAACATGATCTATTGGTTCTAAACTGGCCAAAACCATAATCGAATTCTTACAAGTCAAACACTCAAAAAGGCCTCAAATGATTTAATTTTAATGCTTGATGCGGCTTCGAACCTCGAGAAGAAGAGGCTCCTACGCTATCCTTACCGGAATCAGGACAACGTAGTTCTGATGTGATATAGGACAAGTGCCTTCGTTAGAAGGGCTTTGTGGTTTGTTATGTGAGGCTTTTTTTTTGTAGTTTGAAGGGGTTTTTGAAAAAGCTTGATGAAGTATGACCCACGGTGCGCAGTTGTTTTTGCTTTTTAGACTTTGCTTTTTATGTTTGAATTGGGCTTTAACTTTGGATTTGGATTCTTGAATTGATTTGAATTTGTGAGACTTGGTATTGAAACTTTTGTTTTTTGCTTTTGCCCCATTTTATTCTTCTCCTTTTTCTTTTCTTTCTTTTGACTGTCTTTCCTACGCACCCGTTCTGGTCCAAAGGGTCAGTAGATGTGGTGATGAAGAAAGATAGGCTACTTGATAGTGTTGTGGCTCAAAGGTTGGCAAGGTTTTTGATTTTGATGTGAAAGGAAATGGAAGGGATGAAGGCATTTTGTGGAGCTGTGGAAAGAAGCCTCTCTTGGGCATGTTCAATTTCATAATTGATCGCATTAGGATTAAGACCAATTTGTGGCCATGATGAGTGTTGAGACTTGCATTAGAATTAGAAAATAAATTGCCAAAAACAAAAAGAATCATTTTATTGATAAAGAAACTTGAAAACATACATGGCTTCATGTAGTAGGAAGAGGGGATACATAGACTCAGAGGGACGGGAAGTGAAAGGGACACATGGCTTAGACTAGACCTCTTAGACTCAAATCCAAGACGGACCGCGCAGATCGATGCACCCGCGCCTTGGGTGACTCATTGAGCTTTGAGGTAGTGTGTTTGATTTTACCAGGTTGGGCCAGGAGTTTATAGGATTAGGCTTTTTTGGGATGATGCAGGGTCAAGAACATGGGCCTTTTGTGGAGTAGATGTTTCGACTACTTCTTGCTCTCTTTGGCCCAGAGACAAGTTGCGAGTCTTTGCTATTTTGAAATCAAGGAATTACACTTTTAGAACCCAGAAACAGAAGAAATGTCTACTGAAACTCTTAAGAACAAAACCTAACTCAGTCTGAGTTCTGACTTAAGGAACTGAACTCGAAGTAGACTGATGGCAAGACCTAAATCTGATTAAGGTGCTAGACGTCGAGAAAGATTCAAACTAGATGGGCCTATTTCGAATTTAAGGACCTCTTTAGACCTACCGAGCACTTGAAATTGAAATGGCTAGCCTTTGAATCAAAGAAAGTTCCTAGGGCTTGAGTCTATGATCAATCTAGTTCAGTTTTAGGTTGAAGTTGAAGCGAACCTAATTTCAGATCAAGGCTCTGGGTTGAAATTGATTGAAACCTAATTCAGATTAAGGTTATTTTTGAAATGGAAATTGAAATTTTAACTAATTTAGGTTTACAGGTTCTAAGGGTCAATCGAATCGGAATTTAAGACTCTTGGAATTGGAATCGAACCTAAGTCAGATTCTAGTGTCGAATGAGTTTGAAATTGAATTGGGCCAATGGATCAACAAACTTCATGTCTTGAACCATAGATTAAGGACTGGCTTAGTTGCTGTGGCTAAGAATTTGGACTGAAATGAAAGGTCACAAGTTACAAGCACATTGATCTTGAAACACCAAAACAATTTATTCACTTAAGGTCAGGATCTAGTGAAACTATAAGTACGGCTTGGTAAGTCTGATAGTTTGTTTTACCATGCCTAAGAAAATTAAGGCTGTGGGTGCGCAATTTCACCAACCCAACATTTGGTGATGTATGCGAGATACCCCTTAATACTACACGTATCTAGGTAGACACGGCATACGCGGCCGTATGGCGGGATAGGGACTTACCTAGCCATGGATCCATTAACCACATGCACCAAGGTTCCACACATCCCCTTAAGGCGATCTCGAGCAATAGAACTTGCCCATATCGGAGACCAAGGTGCGCATAGGACATGACCCTATTCGAAGTGGCTCACAAGCAAAAATTTCAATTGATTATGAATATGAACTACGAGACTTTCAAGTCCTGGTTCCACTCACCCAAATGGTGACTTCCCCGTTGAAAGTCGCCACAAAACTGTAGGGCTTGGCCCCGCTTAGGAGGGCGTGACCTCAGCTTCAGTTTTCATGGAGGTGAGCCATGGAATCCGCATGTTGGAATGCCTTGGGGTGTGTTGTCAATTGAGGGGATCGCACCGTGCCTATATAGGGTTATTCACGGACGCCCGAAACATTGGTGCCAAACTAGAGTGCCACAATAGGTCCAGTAACCAAGTGTGGGTTCGGGACATCGGTACGAATCAAATCTGTAACCCAATTCGGCCCGCATTTAGCGCGCCTCTACTCGGTCTCATGTAGTTACCATAAATCATACAAATTGAATTCAAGAAAACTTATGATTTGACTTTGAATAGGCGCAAATTAATTACTAGGTGGGGTTTGCTATTATATTACAAAACCAAGACTTCTCTACAATGGACAGGGTATCATTGCTTGTTAGTCAATGTTAATAGGTGCTTAGGAAAACCGGTTCGTCCATTTTGATTATCTGACTTTAATGTGAGAGCGATTAAAATCCGGTCTTGTTTAAACCAATATATTACAAGGTTTATAGAAAATATATATAAAAAAGACATGAAACAAAGGTTACCGTGACATTAGTAATATGTATGTAGTGTCCTCCTCACCTTGTCACGCAAACAAACAAATTTCAGAATAAAAAAAAAACTCAAAGGAATCGCCTTTCGATTGAATTGCTAATTGAGACAAGACAAACGCTTGTTAGTATGACATATAATATGAGTAATTAAGTGTTAAGCAAGAGAGATGAACCAGAAAACCATGGAAATATTGAAAACAATTAAGAAAGATCTACATTTCTATGAACATTAAAGGTGGTTTCTACATTGTTTTAATTGAAATTTAAACTCATAACAATGGTTAATTCAAATTGAAAGAGAGACCAAAAGGAAGTTAAAAAAGAAAGAAGTTGAAAAGGAGGTTTTTGGTGAGTAATCTCAGATTTTACCCTTATTTCGCTTATTGAAATCGAAAGATAATCGATGGCTTTGAATCGAATAAACGAATGTGTTGAGTGTTTTTGGCAGAGAGATGAGTGGACGTGGTCGTGGGAATGTGTCTGTGTGAAGTTATTGAAAGTCGTGAAGTGCAAGGTGGGAAGTCGTGAGAGCGTATGAAGTCAAAGTCGCCGACTGGCGCAACGGCAGGAGTATTTATAGGCACGAGGCAAAAACGACGAGGATGAAAACGCTGCGGCATATACGCGTGGCAGGGAGGAGCGTAGTATACGGCCAGAAGGCAGCTATATATACGCTCACTAAGTAGCGTATATACGCGATGGGCGAGGGACTTTGGCTGGCTGTCCATTGAAAACTTTGGCAGATTGTTGAGTATGGTTGAGGCTGCGGGGTTAGTATACGGGCTTGCTAGTGGAGCGTGATTACGCTCGCTAGGCAGCGGTAGTGATTACGCCGGCGCCCTTTTCCCCCATGCGCTACGTATGATCGACGGCTCAACCGTTTGCGTATATATTCCAAAAACCTCGAAATATTTTGATTTGCGCTCCATTTTATTCGTATTTCCCTTGATTCAGACGCACCTTAGCATCCTTGCTCTTCCAAAGCCAAGATTTCTAGGACACTGTTCTAGAAGGTTCCACGTATTTCCGGAGTATTTTCTAATTTTTCACGTTATTTTTCTGCGTATTCTGCCGTATTTAAACATTGCAAAAATTCATAGAAAATCATAGAAAATCAGAAAAATAATTTAAAAATCACTGGCGGATTCAGAAAATGTGACGAACATGCATGGAAACCAAAAAGCATGAGAAATTCGCCACGTAACCTTGTTCGAAAACCTGTTGAGTTTATCGAAGAAAACCGAAAGAAAATATGTTTGCCTTTGACTTTGTACCTTTGGCTCGAATAGTCCGAGTACGACCTCACGATATTTCAACTTTCGTGAGTTCAAAGCTCTTTTCTGAGTCGAAACAAACGCGAAGACGCCGTATATGTTTTCATTCATCGGATTCTCTTTGGGGAACACAGTTTTTCAGTGGTCGACCACACCCAACGTGGAATACACAAGGAGATCTATTCAAATTGTACCAGGAGTTAGCAAAGAGTTGTACCGATAGAAGACCCTCTCCCCCCATCGAACACTGAATTGAATTTGAGACAAGTCCAGTATTGCGGAGTATCACGAGGATGTGACACTTCACAGATGATTGCTCACCTATGCAACGAACCATGGAGTCGCCTAGCACACAAGCAAATGAAGAAGCATTTGATTATAACGGTTGTCTGCGACGGACTCCATCAAATGATGGTGCCCCACACGACGAACATTTCATTCATAATGGCGATCAACAATTAGCTCTCGAGAGTGCTATTCACCACCAGCAAGCCAAATTGGCTGGGGGCATGGTTAAGGAAGCATGCAATCAAGGATATTTTCAACCATTCCTCAATTCAAATGTCCTTAGAAGTAAGGAGGATAGCGATGGCAAACTAACTAGGAAAGCCTTTGAATCTCTTGGCATTTAGCCTGAAGACGTTGAAGTTGTATTGACTTGGAGTTGCTAAAGATTGAGATGAAAGCCTTCAATACTTTATGAAAGCTTCAAATATTTACAAGAAAAATGGGGCAACTACCCCTTTCCATAGTTGTTAAAGTTTACCTCAAAGCGACCAGTGTTAAACTTATGACTTAGTCCCAAAGTGAGAATATCTAATTTTACTACTTGCAAAATGCAAAACATTTGCAAGCACTGGGGGGCAAGCGTCCCATTTTGAAAATTTGAATTTATTCAGTCGCATTAAGTGTTGGCCTTAGCATTCCTAAAGGACTTAACTACTATTGTCCAAGGGCAAGCGTCCCAATTAAAAATTTGAAGTATTAATTCAGTCGCATGAAGATGTTGGCCTTAGCACATCCTTAAGACCTTAACTACTGACTGTGCGAAGGCAAGCGTCCATAAAATTGAACTTAATTCAGCACTTAAGATGTGACGCTTAAGCACATCCTAGACTTAACCTATGATTGTGCGGAAGGGCAAGCGTCCCATAAAATGTTGAATTAATTCAGTCCCTAAGTGTTGACCTTAGCATATCCGTAGGACCTTAACTCGATTGTGCGAAGGGCAGCGTTCCCATAAATTTGAATAATTTAGTCGCATTAAGTTGCTTAGCACTCTATGGACGCTTAAACTATTGATTGTACGAAAGGGCAAGTGACCCTGAAATGCGGAAAAGGCAAAGTGACCCTGAATAAATATGAAGGGCAAACGCTCCCGAGCACCTAGTGAAGGGCAAGCGACCCTGGATTAACTGCGAGAGTTGAACAACACTCCTCGCCACTAATTATAGAGAAGGCGCAAGTGACCTGGATAAATGCGAAGGGCAAACTGTCCCTGATATAGGAAGGTCAAGCGACCCTGGATTAATTGCTGAGTGGAACGAAACACCCTCGCAACTAATCTATAGAAAGAGGTGAAAACGTCCCTGGAAATGCGAAGGCAAATGACCCTGGGATAAACGCGAAGGGCAAGACGTCCCTGGTATTTGCGCTAAGGGCAAGCGACCCTATAAATGTGCTATGGAAAACGTGCTCATAAACTCGCGAGGGCAAAACCCTCAGATTCATGCGGAACACTTCGAACTCAATCCCCAAGTTTAAGGTCATCAGTATGATGGATTGACTTGACCCCACTTACTAGGCCTCAAGTCAAGATCAATTTCTTTGAAATCTATAACTTGGAGATTTCGTCTTCTTAAGAAGTATGATCGCACACAAGGACGTGGACATCTGCAATAGTGCCCATGTCACCGATTTGTATCTGCCAACGCCATTTGGATAGCAGCCCGGGAAAGTGCTAGGCACGCGAAAAGCTCGGAAAGTGCTTAAGCCTTCCGAAAAGTGTCCAGGCCCCGGAAAGTGCGACAAGCAGGCTCACCGTTTGCGTAAACTCGATCCACTTTGAGTCCGCAGCCAGTCCTCAAAAGTGTATAGGATCGGCAAAGTGCTAGGCACGGCGGGAAAGCTCGAGGAAATGCTAAGTTCCTAGGTTAGAGCGTGAAAGTGCCAGGCCCCCGGGAAGTGCGAACAAGCGAGTCACGTTTGTAAAAAAACTGATCATCACTTTTGAGTCGCACCAAGTCCTCAAAAAGTGCTAAGCACTCGGAAAGTGCTAAGCATGAGACAAGCAGGGAAAGTGAGAGGATTGATGCTTTAAATAACTACCAAAGATGGTAGCCATGCGATGCATGATGAAACCATGCCTTGCATATACTGTCRAATGATCGAAGCAAAGGAAATAAAATGGGTTGTGATGCTTCAATAATGAAGCAACATATTCACGAGAATTAGGTGAATCGCATGGCAAGAAGGACAAACTATCACTTTTCAAATATAACAAATGCTTTATTAATAAGGCATGCATGCAACTCATGGTATGTAGCTGGGTGGTGGCACTCTAAGACAAAAGGAAGAAAGGAAAAAGTATATATATATAAATAAATATATATATATATATATATATATATATATATAAATATATATATATATAAATAAATATAAATATATATATATAATACACATGTATATAAGCATGCATCAGAAAGTATTTCATACAAAATGTACGAAGACCATGCACGCCTACGAAGACTCCTATGCTCTTTTTGGGCTTGAAGTCATCATCACCTCAAAGCCACCTCCCTCGCATCACACTCATCTTCATCATCACATCACCCTCGCAAGTGCGAAGACAACCAACATGTGACGTGCGAGCGTACCGTTTTCTAAAAATTGATGGCTTTGAGTCGCATATCCACCTCCCTCGCAAGTGCGAGACACATGGTGCGATGTGCGAGCGTACCGTTTTTGTAAAACTGAAGGCTTTTAGTCGCACACCAACCACCCTCGCAAGTGCGAAGGCAACTACGGCGACGGCAAGCTTACGGTTTTGTAAATTTGAAGGCTTTCAGTCGCACTTCAACTTCCCTCGCAAGAGTGAACCACAAAGGTGCAATGTGCGAGCTCACCGTTTTGTAAAAACGGTCAAAATGGAGTCGCACTTCGTAGCAATAGAAGAAGCCGCTCGAGCCTACCTTCGCATGAGCATTTCTCTCGCAAGTGCGAACCACAAGGGGCGACGGCGAGGCTCACCGTTTTGTAAATTTGAAGGTTTTGGCTCGCAGCTCCATCCTTCGCAAGTGCGAAGACAACCAAGGTGCGACGACGAAGCTCGCCGTTTTCTAACTCCAAATCCCTTATCTCCTTCTCCAAGTGCGAACACTAAGCTTCCATCGCAGTAGCTTCGGTCCCTTCGCAAAGTGCGAAGATGAATATGACGACACCATATCCTCTGTTCTCAACCATTGAATGTGCGAAGTTCACTGTGTAAGTTGCCTTTGTCGCATATATCGCAGAGAGTTGGTCGCAAGTGACGAGGCATGAGCTTGGTAAAACAAGGGGGATGAATATACCTGTGTGCGAAGAGTACGGAGAAAGAAGGATGGAAATTGTGAAAAACAGAGTGCTTGGATGTGAGTCTTCGAGGCATTACAAGACATGGAAAGCTTGCTGGTAATGAGTTTTGAAAGTCAATTCAACAATTTCCTATTAAAGTATTCCCATGCAAAGCTAAGGTGCCTCACAAGAATACGTGAACAAAGCACTTTGGAGTATTTAATTACATGTGACTTCCATCGTGGGACCCAGGTGACTACATGTATCTAGTAAATATGCTACAGTTGCCGAGGAGAATGAAATCTCGAATCAACAATAGATTCAAAATAGAACATAAGCAAAAATGGCCATACACTATAGCTCCACGATGCACGTACAAATGCAATAAATATACAGAGTACAATACAATGACATACAATTAGATGATACCATACACATCGGTGAGTACATCGGTTGTTTGCTGAAGTGCTACTTTATGACAGAACAAGTGTGCTAGCTTTCCATCAAGCCGGAATGTGCTGGACTTCACATGATATGTCAAGAGGTCCCAAATGGCATGTATTGTCCCAAGTGGCTCGTCACCTGAATGACAGCTGGCCTTAACATATATTTTTTTCCGAAGAGTAAATACAGGTATTGTATGTCAAGTCCTCTAACTCGCCAAGTAATTATTTCGCAAATTGCATTTTTGTTCGGCCAATGAATTGGCATATGGGAATATTGAAGCTGAAATATTATATATTAGCTGGCGAGGTCCCGATTGAGTAGGTTTGCGCGACAGGAGCGAACCATCTAGAAGCTCCCGCATATACCGCGGCGAGGCTAGTTAATGAGTTAAGTTAGCCTTGCGAGTAGTCTACAAAGGGTGGACGCAGTTCAAAGGGCCTACTTGCGTCAAACACCCTCAAGCAAAATGGCTAGGGGGTTCTTGAGGGGCAGCAATGAATGTCCATGTAAAATCTATCCGTCACCGTGGTGCCACTCTAACTAAAAATATAGGTCAACCGAATCCTAGGTGGACGCGGCGCGGAAACCAGATGATTAAAGTGAACATGCAGCATCGGAGCATCAAATATGGACCACCAAGGCACCGCTGGTAGGTATGGATTGAAATTCACAGGTGTGGGTCGTGACTAGGCTGTCAGCTACATATTTTCTGTGAAGCTTCCAAGGGGGTAAGGCTTAAGAAATGTGCGCTTGATAAAATACTCCGGTTTGAGATAAGCTTATTGATAAACGACTGAGAGCCGTAGATTGCTACAACCATTTGGCCCTCACTAATACTTTGAGAGTATGAACTCTCGTTCCCTGTATCTCTCGATATTCTACGTGGTCTTACTTTTAATTTGTGATTCTCCCGAACGTGGTTTACATTCACCGAATGACGTACCAACGTGCGTATAAGCACTTACGGTTTAGGTTTGAGATGATCCAGATATATAGGCACTGTATTTTGATCCTTTTTGTGATATTACATGGGTTGGTGCTCAGGTCAATCATATGTGGTAAGTGTTTAGGGCGAAGGACTGCAGGACATGTTCTAGCGTGGATACACCTTTTGCCTCAGGGAAAGTAGGAGGCAGACTGACCCTAAATTATATTGTTCCAGAGGGAAACAAGTTGCTAAGGTTCGTAACATTTTTGTTCGAAGGAAGGGCCAGGCTCGTTTCCGAAATTGAGCCCTCGCATCGGGGGCTTTTGAGTCCTCCGTAACTGAACGGGGGAGCAGTTGAAGGGGAGGCCCCACCCCTCTTCTGCAACCAAGAAAAGCTAGGGGAAATTGTAGCCAAGCCACGTAGCGTTTTAACTATCGCTTGTGTTAAAGCAGGGTTTTTTGGTTTAGTGTGAAATGAGAGTAATATCTCATTTAGATATGTGCACATTATGTGAATGTCAACTGATTTTAGAGAGTAGTTTAGTCATATTTTTTCTTTGGAATTCTAAATGTGTCCACAGTGTAAATTGTGGGAGTGATTAGATAATATTCTCTCAGTGTTCAGGTATTCGAGCTGGTTCATTGTAAAGTGAATTATTTTGTGACGAGATCAAATTAAGAATCGTGACTTTCCTGGTCTGAATTATTAAAAATGAATATTGACCGTAGAATAGAGGATAAAAGGTAATATACAGATTCATACAGCTATGAAATAGGGTTGAGTCCAATAGACATTCTGTAAATTTTTGATAAAGACAGAAATACTAGAACATCCATTCTCCAAACGATCTCACAAGATATAGAAACAGAAATTAAGTGTTACGATTATAACCAGTGAAGATATCAAAACTCGATCTAATATAGTGGGACTAGGAAATCCAACCGAACTGGGCAAAGCGATGTCTGTCGTTTGTCTTTTCTGGGAATTTTGCATGCTAATCTCCCTTCTTTAAATTACTATAAACTATAGTCCATTGAGTACAGTGAAAATGGAAGAATTTTATATCTTAGAATTTTCATTCCACAACCCTATTTTTTTCCGCCTAGATATGCCTGATATCGAAAATCGATGATTGAATATTTTAAATGTCAAATATAGAATTTTACTAAATGCTAAGTGATGTAGGGTTTCAAACTTAACTCGAATCTTACTTTCAGATTGCGGATCAATAACAAATTAGTGATTATTAGCGGCTATTGATTTGTTAAGCAGTTTTGAGAGTAGTCTTTCATTGCTAGTTTATATTCGGACTTGACCAAATCTTATGAGCACGATAGTTATTAAGGCTTCGTGACAACTTTGGAGAACAAATGGGGAATGATAGATATCGTTCGATATAGTGGTTCGAGGTGGCGGGTTGTAGGTGCATGCGATAATTATGGTCCGTTTGAGTGGAGGAAATTGAACCGAGAACGTTTGTTTGTGGTTTGATGATAACACCTCACTGACCAGAATGATTATATAGAGAGAATGAGCCAGAATTGAGATACCGGTAATGTTTCTCTCTCTAGAGTGCAAAGGTGTAATAATATAAATTTATAGACACTCGAATAATTTACTATTTATCGCTTATGTGTTTTGGTTTTTTGAGATTGGAGCTCAAGATATTAGCACATCTGAATTCTGCGGTCTTCAAGTGGAAGTTTTGGTGTAGGACACTTATTGCAAACACATGTTATTTGGTGCCCAGGGACTTTTTTGAGAATCTTCACAATTCAATTGATAAATCCGTGTATCCGAAACAGACTAATGAAGTTACACGAATATTAGAAAACAGAAAAAAAAACATATATACATTTCGAACGTATAAAATAATATCCGATCTAGTCAGGGATCAATAGGAATAGGGATCAAAGAATGACTGTGGGCTGGTGTTGTTTTGAGAGGCAATCAAATAGCTGCGGGTTTGTGTGAACCGCAGCTTTTTGTTGAATTCAGTAGTCTCTCAGAGTGCTTTTTTGAACGCAAGTCGAATATTGGAAAAATTGCTCGGGCGCGAGTTGTAGATAATCCGGCGAGCCCTGTGTTGGGATGCTTCCAAGAAGTTGCGGTGTATTTGCTAAGATAGCCGTTTCTTGCGAAAAACGTGGAGCTCATGTTGGGAGGGGTGTCGTAAAAGCTATAATACCGAGAATGAGGTTCGGACAAAAGGTGGTGTCGGAGAGATTGCGAAATTTTTACATGGGGTGGTTCATGATCATATATGTGTTTAGACTTAAGTAACTCGGAGCTGTTTGACCTCAATGAAGGCTGACTCTGTGAGTTAGAAAAACCCCAACTTATTGGAACTAATCTTTTCTTTTTTAGAAGAAGAATAATAATTATTAAGTTCCTACGTCAACTAAAAAAGACCACTTTTGTACTCTCATAGTGTACGTGTATATCACGCCTCGTAGGGGCGTGAGTTTGGCTGCTGAGCTTAGTTTGGGACAACCCTGTATTTATGTTGCTTTTTTTGTTCTTCTTTTAATATTGTGTTGGCCGTGCACGTGGTCTTTTTATGTTATTATTGGAACTATTTGATGTGCGAGGCAAGAGAAGTGTATACAGAGAAACTAGACCAGATTGTGCCTGATGTACTCATAGATTAGTCGATTTACTTGGTGGATTGCACTTGGAATATATATCCGCAATGTAGTATTCAAACATTAACGAACTAATAAATAGTACCATATCCAATCGATAGAGACAACATATATTTACTCAGTTGCCTAATGCATATACCTGATACACCGAATTTATATTATCGACTTGGAGTTTAATAGATTAATAAATAGTTTTGGCAGAAATAAACAGAATCAAGCGCAGCTAAAAATAGATCTATTTCTAAGTAAACAGCTTATCTTTGTTTGATCATACAGTCGCCAAATTACCGAGCTCTTCCGTCAGTCTCAATCATTACCGGCATAATGCAACTGAAAAAAACAAAAATTACAACAAAAAAAAAAAATAAGGTTAATAAATAAAAATTTGAAGAAAGCCTGATCATTAAGACAGTGTCTAAAATCAATAAGTCAACTGTTAAAAAAACGTTGATTACAATTTTATCAACTTAGAAACAATAAAAAAAATTTTATCATTACAGGAAGTATTTAACACCAGGAATCGACCTCTTAAGATAACCTAAAAAACCCAAAGAAAAATAACCTCAAGAACATCTCTAAAACCCATGATTACAGAAAATCTACGAAACCCCTGAGATCATCCCCAACAAAAATCAAATAAAACACCCAGACATTCGTTGAAAATAATATCTCGTCCCCAAGAAATTTGTTATTATAACAAGAAATATTGAAGGAAACACTATTTTCAAAAAAAAAAATAAATTATAATAATTATGAGAACCAACCTAGAAAAAGACAGAAGAAGAAAAACCAGGTGTTTAGGTAGATCAAACAACGGAATACCCAAAAAAATCAGAATCTAAAAATTAAAAAAATGTGGAGTGCGTATATAAATAAAAACTTACAATTCGAAGAATTTAAAAAATCTAAAAATAGAACCACGTGTGGAGGCGTGAGGAGTTTGGGCTGGAGAAGGTGTTCCCGAAAAAATCGAGTGATGTAGACACCGAGCAAACCTGATAAATTTCGAAAGATCTATATATTGGCATGTTTTTAGCATAAGATCTCCATATACAAATTAGAGCCACGATTTTAAAGATATAAAACGTAAAAATGGTCCGTAAGATATCCGATCTAGAGGCGTAAAAAAAGAAAATTAAGTTTAACAAATTCAGAATTTTCGATAAATAAAATTTTATCTCTAAGCAAACAATAATTATAATGATAATAACCCAAAGTGCGGGATTCGTTACCCACGAGAGTAAAATACTGATAGATCAGGTAAAACGAGATAGCGATTTAAGAGATGCGCCAATCGAACAAATAACAACCTGATCTGGCAAATAAATCTTATGAAGAACCGAAGAAAGAAGACAGAATCGTGTATTAAAGAAAATTGAAAGCCGCACACTGGCGAATCGATAAGAAACAGAAAATTCGGTTGAAAAAACTAAAGAAAAACACAAAAAAAATTAAAACACACAAATCAATAAGATACCTCTATAAACAGGAAACAAAAACAGAAACGTCCCGACAACAACAACGGCTTCAAGATAACATCACACAAGGACATCAGTAGTGGTGTAGTGGATAATTGGGGAAACAAAAGAACTCTGAAAAGGAAAACCTTGGAATAGTCATCTCTTATTCTCATCGGACCCGTCTTTATTATTACGGCACCATAGACGAGAATTTCCGGTGCGCAAAAGCTCATTCGATTTAGTTCTTGGTTTTTCCCGATGGTTATTTCATATTGTCCCTTGGAAATTGATTAGTATGGAGTATGTCGAGAGAGACAGAGTAGAGTATAAGTGTGGCCTAACTCATGTGTATGCTAATGGCTTAAAGGGAGACTTGTGAGGAGGTAGATGAATCGACGATCTATAGGTCTGGAAGGAGAGAAAGTGAGAAAGGTGATCCCAAGAAAGCATGAAAGATCGCAGATTATTACGAGGGAAAAATGAGATGGAGGGAGAAGAAGATGAGAGGCCGTGAAACCCGATATAATTGTGGAGTTGTGACCGTAGGATGTCATTAGCGATTGCTCTGGGTTGTGGTGTCTGAAGGTATAAAGGAATTGAGTGCGGCGGCATTGATGAGATGTCTCCCTTGTTTTACGCGTACCTTGTTTTAGGGAACTTTAGAAAAACTCCACAAGTTTTAACGCGGTCTATAATCAAAAAACGCAGGTTTTGTGGGATTTGTCGTATGTTTTTTTTATAGGCATCTAAGTCAGAGATTAAAAAGTCCCTCCGGTTTTTGTAAACACCGCTGCGCGAGCTTATTGGGAGCGGCAGCTGTTGAGTTGTTTTTATCGTACTACTATTGATGATTTAATACTATAGTTAACGGTACTTAAGAATATGGCAATATATGGCCCATCAATAAATCATTAAAGAGTATTTATTGTTTATGTATTGGAATCCACATTTAAGAATGGGGTCTATTTTACCCTTTATAAAAAAGAATTATTTGTACTTTTTTGCAGTTGGTGTTTTTCGTTGTTTTGAAGGCGTGACCGGGAATGAACTCTTAATTAAGAAAAGGGCCAGTTCGGGGCGCAGGGTTTGCAGTACGATGTAAATTTAGTATTGATCGTTATGATCTTGTGTCTAAAGTAGATAGAAACCAACTTAAAGATCATACTTAAAAAATCAAATAAAATGATTTTTTTAAAATTTTTATAATTGATTAATATTACTGAAAAAATTTATGAAAAGATATTTTATAATCAATTTTACAGTAGATAGATTTATAGCCTAATATAATCAAATTCATATTGACTCGAGGTGGCGTATTAAATTAGTTACCGATTAGGATTTCCCCGATGGTCCGAGATTGAATTATGTGCAACTTTTGGTTTTAGAGCAAGTAGGATAGTATTTTGTGAACCACTCAGAGCACCATCGGAGTTTGGACAATTTTGTAAATTATCCGCAGATTGACCGAAAAAACAGCCAACGAAATAGTCACATTGTCAGATTGATTTCATCGTAATCCCAATCTTCATGGAATGAGTGTGAGTTGTAAAGATTCTGCTCTCCGATTTTATAGGTTCAACTATCTGTTGGTTCATAGATCAATAAACGTTTAAATCCATAACATTATTTGCTCCAAACGATTGATGTCTTAAGTTTTGACTCGGAATATTCCAGCATGTCATAAGCTGTTTCTCAAATGATAGCTCTGGAACTGGATTTTGTATAAAGTTTGTGTAATGTCAGTTTTTCTGTGTACAATCAGTCGCAGCCCATACAAACAGTGCATAGAAAATACTTGAGTGTATGTTTATCCATATTATCCGGAATAATGAAGCGATACATATTACGTATTTGCATATTCTTTGTTGCGGAAATTGGACCTGGGCCACTTGGTTTATCAATTTGGCATTTTCTTTAAAATCTAAATGTTCATTTTTGCACTAGATATAGTACGGATCTGTTCATTGTTCGAGATTTTGAATGAGCTTACAATGAGACCAATGAAATATTTATTAGCGGATATTGGAGAGTGGAGCATTTGGGCGCGGGACCGTTGATGCAGGAACAGTGATCTCGCGACTTTTTGGACCATAGGATTAGACCTATTGAATTGGAATTAGTCTTTTGACACCATGGTCTTGGAGCGGTTTTAAATATTGAAGAAACCGTGTCTAAATGCAAACGGCATGAATGCGGATAGAGCTTTCCGATGTAGGGGTGTGGGAATGGAAAAATGGATGGATAAAAAACGAAATGTACCAGCACATGGGTGGATGAACTTAGAATTAGAAAGTTTCTTCTACATCCGAAAAAAATTCCTACTCAGCAAATTTCTAATATCTTGGTCATAATCTTCTGGATGAATATTTTTCAATTGCATTATACAACCAGTTATTCTTAATCACAATTCATACATGGTTGTTTCGACCGTTTTTTACGACCAACTATATTCATACCATATATAATTTGTTGTATGCTTGTTTTTGTATAACAGTGAATACTATTTTCACAAACGAGAGTACGAATAGTGAAAAAGTGTGTAGAATAGAACTAGTAAGTCTGGCCCAACTTTTGTCCCGGCAAATCCACCTCAACAATGCCACCTCCCCTATCAAAAGATCTCGGCACTGTCACTCCGTCTCGAACGGCCCAAATCATTTCTTCGTCATTAAGCGGCCCCCCACCATCAGGCATTTCATTCTTCCTGCGACTAAACTGCGGTAGCCGCTCTCATCACCTGCCCTCCGAGAATCTATCCCTCGGATTACATCGTTGTGCTTCTCTCCCTTCTATCACTTAACAGTTTATCATTTTTTCCTCATTGGTTTTTGCTGCTGTCTTTGAAAGAGTATTGCCTTTTGAATTGTTGTGTATTTTGTTTGAGTTGTTGGCCTGAAATTGGATTACGTACTTTCCTTGGACTTTTTGTCTGTTGAAAATCGATGAACCGTGTGGAACAATTTCTTGACTTTTTTGTTTCGGGTCTCTGATTATTTCAATTGTTCATTTGTTCCGTCAACACAAGAACGAAAATTTTTCCATTTCAATCTTTAGAAGGCCACCCATTATCCAAGGCGCCTAACTTTGCCATCCCCTTCATCTTCCTACCTGCTCATTTTTTTTTGATGCAATACTTTATGTCGTGGACGGTAGCGACCCCGAAAGGGAATTTGGGGGCCCAAAGAATAGGCTGATACAAATAGTCGCAGGAGGCTGCGATAGAGGTGTTTCCGGCTTCGGGGCACATCTTGCTCTCGGCGTTCCATACTCCTCCTTTGTGTCTTTTTTATGCAAATAGGATAATATATTCACGAATCGACATCTTGGGTGTTTTGTTTTAGTGATTTTTTCAAATGGGTTTGTCTTGATGTTTATATTGGGTATGTTTTATGTATAGGTCAGAATATATCGTATATCTCTGGGAATGCTAATCTCGTTTTTCGTGGGTGTAAGGCGCTTAGATTATAAAATCAATTTACTAGGCTGTTATCTGAGTGCTTCCTTTAGTAAGTAATATTTGTGAGCTGATTGGCTCTGACTTCGTATATGTGATATTTTATGTAAGCTCATAACTACTAATGCCCTATTACTCATATTTGGGCTTGTGATTTTAGTTTTTTGGCTGTTTTTGCCTTTCTAGGCTAACTCAAATTTCGGTTCTCTATGTTACGATTTTTGACTGGATTATCTATGTATTCCAATTTTGTTTGGGATTGTTAAGCTCTCTCAGTTTATTTTTTCTTTTACTACGGCTCTTGATGAATTGAAGCCTAATATTTCGTTTTCGTTTATTCAGGTTTTGAAGGTGGGAATTGAAGTGGCTTTCCCGATTCCATTTTCAATAGGGAATTTTTTTGGTTCATGGATTAATGGAATTATCGATTTATTATTTGGAGGTGTATTTGATTTATTTTTTGGGTTAACTGATTTCCGTGGTCATATCATTATTGTGTGTTTTGAGCTTGTCGTCCGTACATAGTGAGG
>SNQN01008175.1:18189-30332 GCA_008642245.1 Bassia scoparia | reverse complement strand
ATGTTACCTTCTTTTGATGCTTAAATAAAATAATAAAGATTGCTATAAAAACCATTGAGCTCTTACTTGTCTCAACCAATATGCGAAATGTTGAATGGTCTCTATCATTATTAGAATAGTCTAAAGTGACACCCGCAGCATCTGATGAGGGGAAAAGAGAAAGAGAAATAAGCTAAAAAGTCTTAAGCTGCCTGAATTGCTCTGTGAGACTTAAGGAAATTACTTGCCGCGCTTGAGTATAATTCGAAAAATATGAGCCTGTAAGCAGAATTAACGGATGGAGTGAGGAAATATAGGGACTATGGCATGATCTAACTTCTATAAAGACCTCAAACTCCCCATGCCCGAATAAACATGGTAAACCCAATGAAAGGACCATTAGTGAGAAGATTTCAGGGAACGTAGTTAGATTTTACTGTTAAAATTAATAAACTTTAAGTACATGGCATTCATTTAGAGCAAACCCTCAACCAAATATAGAGCCACTCATTACTTTTCCATTTTGATCCATTATTACTCCTTTTATCAAACTTAAACCAACTCTGGAATCTACCATTATTATTCAATGCCTGCTCTGCACACTAACGATAAACTCCACTATCTTAGTACACTTAAAATTAATATTCTTAACCACATTGTGCCTACCAATGGTGGGGATGGCAACACTACATTAATAGCACACTGAGAGGAAGTATATGTATTATATCATCATGCTATGTCTATTCTATAAGCTAACTTGTACCTTTCTGGTTTTTGGTTATTAACTACCTTCTGCATCGGGTGAATTGTGCTTTTGTGTAGGGCGTAACTAGCTTCGATATAGATCAGTGTCACATCATGTTTGGTGTCTAGTTTAACTATCCCTGGCATCCGTGCGATTGTAGTGCAATTTTGCGATCCCGATTAACTGTTGCAGTAATATTGACCAGCTACAAGCACAGTGCATGACATATTGATACAACGGTACAGTCTGAAAGTCCAATTAGCAAGGTACAACCCTAGAATCACAGTTTGCAAAGGGAATTCCCTCACCATTTAATGAGTATGCTTGCATTTTGCGCTGAATATGGCTGGATACTTCTTTCCAAGGATATACATACAGGACACTAGATTTACTATCTGTGCAATTTAACTTAATGCGGTTCAGCTACACTGTTTTATGCCAACATGCAAGAGGCATGCCTTCTTGTGATGACATTTTCCTACTCCAGCTGCGGGATATCTTTTCTTTTTCACATTCTCATGAACGATGACTCAGAACTCGGTTCCCTGACAGACAAGAGACTAAGTGTTTTCATAATCACAGTGCTATTCTTAATCTGCGTGTCTTCTCCTTTGAAATATTCACGCGTCCGTTTATCTGTCTATATTATCATAAATCACGGTTGATCTGCGCAGTAAGTAGTAATGCATATTATTAAACGTCTTCGATTTCCTAGCTTCTGGCAACCAATATAACAGCTCTAGTAAGTCTTACTGATCTTATCTCTTCACTTCTATGACATTTTTCGAATAACCATCTATCTTTAAATGCGTGGGGATTCCCCCTTTTCCTGTGCGACATAATTATTCTGTTTTTCTTCTTCTCTGACGTTCTATCCTTTTCTACTTGCCGTTCTCCTTCTACTACTTTATGATCAGATTCTTGGTAATTCTCAGACTGGTTCTATCAGCCTTATGCTTTTAGGTGTTCTATCGCTCGACGAATCCATCCCCCTCTGATTCATATATAAGGGGTGGTGTGGGGCCTCTGTATGCGCAATGAACTTATCATGCTCAAGTGGATCTTCACTTGTAAGGCTTCTACAAGGGCAGATTCAGCTACTCTTGTGGCATATACTATGTATATCTTATCTATTATTTTTTTTTAGTGCACAGTATTATCCACTTGCTTGTTGCAGGTCCAATGTCGCCCCTTGTGACCAGAATCGTTTGTTCCTTTAAAAACCAATACTGTAATATGGCTAATAAAACGCGATGTATTATCTGTAACAGACCAACCGCTCCAGCTCGGGTCTCGACAATGCGAACGGTCCGCCCGTCTGTATGGGGATGAGGCAAAATTGCTGGAATTTTTTCGTGTACTGGCATCTCAGCTGATTAACAGTTTGCTGTCGCGTCTTAACTTGAGTGTTCAGAAGGCATATTTTGATGATATCTTTAGTGAGGTGGCCCATAGCTCTTTCTAATGTTTAACGTGTTATTATCTGTGATAACCATCTGAAGTTGATTGTAGGGACATGCTTTGAAGCAGTTTAATAGTCTGCAACCCGGTGCAATCTCTCACTCAAACATGTTCTAGATTGCTTCAATATGTTTATAAAGCAACTTAAAAATCTAACTTCAGGTGCTTGTTATGCTGAAAGTTGGAAGTGTAAACGCTTGTTCAAAGGAAGCCAACATTACTGAAGAATGCTCTGCTTAATATGGCTAGTTGCTCTACTATATTTGATCACTTGAGTTCTGTTATACTTTTTGTGAAACAGTATATATTGTGTACTAGACCGTAGCGATATAGATCAATGCTAAATGTTGTAATCAACCTGAGCACTGTTATAATATTAGCAAAGGACTAACATTGGAGCTTTATAATGAAAGTTTAACTTTATCCAAAGCTTTTCTTTTACAACCTACACCTCAACAGAACCAGTACTCATTAGACACTTGGTTTAATTGATAGAGACAGAAAGTGGGAAAGAATGAGAAAGGAATATAGGGGGATGTGAGGTCTCGCGTTTCCCTCCTAATACCCGTCCTCTTGAAACGTGAGGTAGATTGATGGTTGTATTAAGAGTGAATCAATGCGGTATCGTCTGGCTTTGACTCCCCTCTATTCCCGCTGATAACTCACTAATCCTTTTTCCCAACACAAGAGCACTTGTACCCTCTAGGTTTCTCCGCTTGTCCTTAACCTCTTTCCATTTCTTCTACTCTCAAACATAGTTATAGTGCCGTTATTCAGGTTGAATATTTTACTTGGAGACTCTCTCTATACTGTCAGGTTAATCTTCTTAGTCTGTTTCAAATTTCTAAAAACTTCTGAATGATAATTCTAGTTTCTTGCATAAAGATTATGTCCTTCTTGTATGCTTGGTCCCATCACAGAGAAGATACTTGATGTATTAAAAGACTCTGTTATGATTAATTGTTAATTCCTAGAGTTTATTGTTAGCTTGTGTGAAGATTAATTTTTATATGAGCCAACATCATTTGATCTCCTCTCCTCCCCTCTCTCTACCTAGCTTTGATTTTTATTTTTCCTTCTCAACCTCTCTTTTGTGCAGGCTTATAAAAGTATGTGGGTGAGACATACATTTGATCACAGTGCGCTGTATGGGGTTCGTAGGTTGTATAGGTGTGCATTTGATGTACTGAATTAATCGGTGAGCTTTCTTTTCAAGAACTTTATACCGTTATCGGTTAGTTCCATTACGCAGTTACAATCGTTTGGAAATGAGAAGGAATTGCAAAGAAATAGTCAATGATAATGATTTTATCCTTTGTCAATATGAATTGGTCTTTATTAGTAATTGTAAATTAGCTATTATCTGTACAGTGTTATTGATTTCAAACGCGCCGAGTGCAAACTCACGAGAACATACAAGTATATTTGTTGCAATGAAGTATATAGGAGGTGTTCTTGTTTAGTGAATAGGCCTTATAAATCCGTATTTCAATTAATAATTTAAGCATTTCTTATATTTTATCATTGAAAAATCTTATTAAAAGAAAAGTAGTATACTATACAATTGGAGTTCTTTTGGTTTCTTTTTCCACTATAATAAATAATGTTTGGTAAATTAGTGTTCTTTATGTTACTCAGAAAATAGTGAATCAATCATAACTCGGTTAGATATATTTGGAGAACAGACAATAAAAGAAAATTTTAAGAAATTTTGGGGAGTGATCTAATCAGCTTCGATAGGCAACCAATTATAGTTTATAGTAAAAATTACTTTAGTCATTAAAGATTATTCCAATTTGGAAGAATTATGGTGATGTACAACAAAGTGTTAGTCATAGTTCTTTCTTTTTAGTTGCTCTGATCAATCTTATCAGACGTGATTTCAATTTTTCCTTAGGAACATTTCATATACATCATCTGTTTCCTTTTGAATTCAACAACTATTTGTCATTCCGAATAAGTGACGTGTATTATTGACAATATAAATTATAATCTATTACGGGATAAAAAACTTTAAAAAATTACATATTGTGTAAAGTTAGGGTATAGTGAAGACAATACTAACAAGATCCTAAACTTTGATCATAGTTGTTAATCATCAAATCTTTGTCAAAGCACACACACAACACACACACACACAACTGTTCTCCGTTTCTCTTTAATTGCAAAGCATACTCATGTGGGGGTTGGGACTTTCTTAATCGACTGCAACACCTTTTATTTGTTGGATGAAATTTTTGAGTTAGGGAGGAGAAGCTGGGTGTATATGGAAGAGAGAGATAGGAAACATTGACTTGCTAGAAATAAGAAAGAAAATAAATTTGTAGTAATTAATTTGAAAACTTCCATTTTAGGTAATTGTTTGCAATCAAAACGAAACGTGAGGAAGTATAATTGTGATATGTTTATTATTACTATATATGTCTAAAGATATAACGGTTAAATTTGGATTTTGGCAGTTGTCGGGCAGTTGGAGTTTACTGGGTTGATGTCTCTATAATACAAATGACAGAAAAGATTTGAAAACGGATGATTATTTATCAAACTATAGAATTTCAAATAATTTTAACATATTACGCTTGAATTACTCAGTGTATGTTTCCGGTGTTTGGATCCTCTCTGATAGATAAGAATTAAGAGAATTATGTAGTACATTGATAATTATATCAAATCATTTTTAGTTTTGTTGCACATGTTGTCTATCTTTCACTGTATTGATTGTTTTGTATTCATTCCCAAAACTTTCTTTTTAAAGTTTGTGAATCAAAAATCTTTGACGTAGCACACAGATCTGAGTAGTTTTTTCCTAACTTACAACCAGCACCTCACATTCTCTCTTAGCTCTTACCAGTGGTAAATTTTGTTTGTCAATATTTAATTTATCAGTTTGTCCTCTATCCTTCTTTTGGACACAGGATGATGGGAATGGTGGTGTTTGGGTTCATAGCAACAAGCAAGGATTCCAAGATTGTGAGGCATATGCTTTGCTYGAGGAATGGTTGGGAAAGAAGGCAGATGAGTACTGGGACACATATTTTGATGCAGTACAGCTGGTATGTGCTTTCTGTATTTTTCTTATGCGCATGCATGACTTRATCTTTGCCTGCCTTTTTAGACAACATGACCATGCTTACATCTACAATACTGGGTATACTGATTTGATGTGCTAAAGATTTTATATATTGACTAGCATGAGAAGCATTGATAATTTTTAACCCGTGTGTTGATTAATAACATCTAAGTTTAATCGAAGAGGCAATARTTGGTTTATATGACTACTCAGGCATCTAAAAAACTCTTGTTTTTCTCTARCCTCTTTGTTTCATTCCTGTGCCATTGCGAGATTGTGACTATACATGTTACTATGCCTACTGAAATTCAGTGTTTTATAGTTGGCTATAAGTTATACTACTTCCTGCATAACACACAAATTGCAACAATTGTGTTTTTCACGCGTGGAGACAAAACTTTAAAGATTAATATCTCTAATCATGTAATTATCAAAAGGCGAAATTGCCCGCAACTGCACGAACTTGGGCTAAGGTGAATGTTATAGCATGAACTGATTGGGTGCAAAGGGTAGCATAAACTTGAAAGGATGGGTGCATAGCATAGCATAGCATAAAAGAAGTACGTGCTTGAGATTTCGCCATTTTTTATGGAATTTGAGGGCCTACGGTGGCTCAAACAAGCCATTAATGGGTGAAAATCATTGGGAGCCTCTAAAGTTCAACAAATTCGATTAATAATCTCAAGCTTTTTTCTCTTTTATGCTATTCTATGCACCCATACTTTCAAGTTCATGCCGCCCTCCGCACTTGATCAGTTGTGTGAGCGATTGTAAGCGCTGGTACGTGGGCTCCGGATGTCATGGATGTGGCCACATTTTGCCTTTGTAAAAGTATTAATGCTAGATCATTAAACAACTAAAAGTTTAGCGAATTCAACAGAGACCAAATGCACCTGATATTGTTCGTTAGTGTGTAAGTGCACAAATTGAGGGCGTTCAAAGTTACCAATGTTGCCCTTCAAAGCTACTCCGTCATGTAACAAAAGTATGTAAGTGAGAAAGTTTTTTGTTCACTTCTTTTCCTTTTTTGCCCAATATGCTGTAAATCTACTGCCTTCATAATTCCTAGTTATCCTGAAGGGATATTCCAAATTTCATATTTAAATTGTGTAGGTTATCTAAGTAAATTGTCCATCGGGGCGATAGGTGGAAGTGAATGAAATTAGTAGATGAAGGAGATGGGAAGGAGGTGAAGGTTTATTGAGCTTGCTTATAAAATACTTCCTTCGCTAACGAAAACTTTACAACCAATTTTATATTGTCGTTATCTTGGTAACAAAAAAACTTTTCAAACAATTGTATGAAACTTTCCTCATTTGGTGAATTTTTACAATACTAAATAATCGCTCACCCTAATCCACACATTACCTTAGTTTTTCGGGGGACCTATGTACTGATATAATCTAAACCACAATTTGTATTACGGAGTACATGATTTTTGGGGATCACTACACTCATATCTAACTAGCCCACAATTACCTTAATTTATATTGGAAAGTGTGCTAATACATTGTTGAAAGTTTTTCGTTACGGACGATGCGGAGTAAGGTAGTTATCTACATATATGGAACTGTGGTCCAATGCCATCATCAAGGGTTGACATTGTTAATAATGGCGTTATTGTGATGGGATGTTATGGTTGATGGATTTTCTCCGGAAGACAACTCTAGCAGAACATATTCCTGAGTCCCACGTTCTTGGTGATAATGAAAGTTTTTATCCCTTGTCGTTTAACATTGTTGCCAGTTTTGCCACTATAGCAAGTTGGCTTATACTTCATGCTCGGTGATTGTTTACCTTCTAATAGGTTTTACATCGTTGCTGCCTTAGTTTAACTCCTTGCAAGATGCATGGCCTTTATATTCATATTTGTTAAGAAAAAAAATGCTACCAGGTTAACTGATTAATGCCTCTTTTCATTGTCTATGCATCAGAAAAAGGGCCATGCTCGGTACAAGCCTATAAATGACGGGTGCAATTTTGACAAGTGCAAGAAAATGAGATTGTGAATGGAGGCTTTGATAGCACGGAATCTTCCTTAAAGACTGGGTAAATGACAGTAATTGACTTTTATTGAAATTCTAACATAATTGTGGTTAGCTTTTTACATGTTTTCTCATACCTGTTGTTGAATAAATCCCTTGAGTGCTTTTCACTACTAATTTCATAATCTTGTGAAAATTAGCAGAGGGAAAGAAGCCGGTCAACTGAGTGTTCTGACTTTGATTTTGACCCAATCCGTAACCAGTGTTTGTAGTTTTCGTTCTTATTTATGGGCTTAGCTGTTTTACAAAGAGTGGATTTACCTTCATTTCTGCTCTTTAGTTTATATTCCTTGGAATGCTGACTTTTTGCGCTACGCATTTGTACAATTTAAAATGGGTTGTTTGTATGATTATCTTAAATATTAATGTTAAGAAATTTTGTACAATGGAGAGGAAAGGATAATAAAAAAGTTGTGACCTTAATAGTTAATAGTTGTTTGTTATCGTGGTAGATGGAAACATGAGACAGCTTTATGTTGACAAGGGAACGTTTGGTTCCTCTAGTTTAACAAGAGGTAAGCTGGGGGGAGTGTCTACTCTCCGGAAACTAGGTATTTGTTACTTATACAAAACAATGAAAATAAAACACTTTTTTGAATCTCCTTCCTATACATTGAAATTATCTATACGAACACCCTGTAAAGAATTGCCTTTTAGGCTGTTTATTTTTAATTTCGTTTTACGGTGTGGCTAACTCTTACGGTGCCCCTAGACTAGAGCCATTATTATAGTTTCTCTAATGGCTATTAGTTGTATTATCTGTTTTGTAACTTTATTACCCTTTGTGGCTTATTATAGGTTCTGTTTACATTGGATCCTTTTAATGGAAGATGCGAAATGCCTGAACAGAAGCCTGGTCATGATGTAAATCACAGTGGGCTGAAGAGATCAAGTGATTGATCCATCGTAGCTGCTGATTGCAAGGGCGAGTTGAATGGTTTCAGTGGTTAGAAGGTATCCACGTTAAAAATCCGAATTTATCTCAATCACCTTTGATATTCAATCAACCAATCAAGCCATAGTCCCATAAGTGGGGGGACCATTTTGTTATTGTTTCTTTTAAATTCTAAATAAGGTGGGGTGGTCTTCACTTGTAGGGCCTGTTTACTATTAACTGAAATCAACTGAACTGATGGAGCTACTGAATAGAAATATTTATGAGGAGAGAGAAATGAGTTAAGAATTGAAACCGAATTACTGAAACTGAACGAAAATAGCTAATGATGAAACAGGCGCTAATGGCACCTATTCAGACTTATATTTACTTGGTCTGGAACAAGGCACAATAGGGGTTAACCTTCTCGCTTTGCGTATTATACTGCACCTCCACTTCCTTAGTGATTTGGTCTAAACCGCGTTTCGACATAGAAAGAATTTTATATAAAAAAAAAACATAAGATTATAAAATCCTTGCCTCTTCAATGTGAATTGCATTCACATTCTCCTATTCCTTTAGTGCTCTCCTCTTCACTCACAATCTTCTTTTCCTCACTACTCTCCATTATCTCCTACTATTGTTCACTTACAGGCCAGTGGCGTCCATCAGAATGACCCGAGTTGTATCAGGCCTTGCCTGTGTTTCGGTGCTTATTTTAACATTTTTGCTTGTAATTTATTTATCATTTACGTCTTGATATCTCGCTTAGGTTTAAGCTTTTATCGATTGACTGTTGTCTTTGTATACTTCCAGAGAGGGTAAAGACGAGTCAACCTGCTCTTCCTAGTGATGAAGATCGCCATGCTTTTGAAGAGCTTAGAAGAGACCGTCCTCTAACCACAAAGAAGAAACTACAAGGAGTTTGATTTATAGTCCTTTTTCACATGAATAGATTTCTTAGAAGTTTCCCAGCACGTAGATATGGCAATTATTTTTTGTATATACCAGTGTAGGGTGATTTTAAGGTAGATCATCACATCCCATTTTGGATCTTCATGTCTCTTATACACATCTATTATTTTTTGTATATACCAGTGTAGGGTGATTTTAAGGTAGATCATCACATCCCATTTTGGATCTTCACGGAGCCATGTGTATATAAGACAGTGAAAATTCTAACATGCTTTTGGAATTATGGTAGACTGGTAGTATGGTACTTAAGGTCTTGACTTTTGAGGTACTTATCCTCTAAAACATACTACTGAGTACGGAGCAATGTTACAAGGAACGAGATACGATTCGAAACGGGGTACGGGATACGGGAAACGCTACCCTTGAGTGAATCGGGTGCGATTGAAACCAAAAATTTAAATATAAATATTCTATATTATTATTAGTGTCATTATAAAATTATATTTCGTACTTCGTTCATATTAAGTCAAAAAACTTTATGAGTTGAAATATTAAAAGATGCAGTAAAGTCAAATCTTTTATTGTAGTATTTTTTTATTTTTTTTTTTTAAAAAGATTCAAAGTTGAAAACTGAAATGAAGTACTCCGTAAAGAAAAAAAAAGGTGATAAAAACAGCTGTCATAGTGGCATTCTCTAAAAATAATGTTATACAGTTGTCATTAACTCACTTTGCATTTGAGGTAAATATAGTACAAATATTTTACCTATTTTCTCTCACCTAATTTTGAAAAAAACAAAGTGTATTAAATGCTCTAAAAGACCAGAAATTGACTTTTCATCTTCCTTTTCATCTTCCTTTCTTTTCTTAAGAGTACTACTAAACAATGGCGGAAAGGAAAACAGAACGTTGGCTACCGTGAACTGGGTCGCGTTCGACCCATGATTCGGATCGTGCGAACGGGTTCGAAGTTCGGGGCTCCGTACCGCGTTCCTGGTTTCACTGGTATGAAGTAAGAAAAGAAGCATAAAGAAGTACTCCGTACCGCATTCCTGGTTTCACTAGTCGCAACAAAGGAGTATTTTTTGTGTTGCAAGTAATTGAAAACGGAGGAAGTATTTCCTTTAAAAAAAAGTTTTTCCTTTTTTTTTTATAAAGTTCACGACACTATTCATTTAATGATGTTTCACATCACTTTTTATGTTGTGAGAAATATACTTCCTCCGTATCATAAAAAACGCAACTTTCACGAAGGCACGGACTCCTAGGAAAAAGATCCTAAGTAAGATTAGAGGTTGGTTAAGAGATCTAATTAAACTAATGATGGAAAATAGAACCACCAGTACCACTGCACTACCATTCAAACGACCACCACAAGTCCATTCGAACCACCACCAGTCCATTCGAACCGAACCACCAGCACCATTTGAACCACCACCACCACCCCATTCGAACCACTTGCGTTCTTGGCCAAATTGAACCCAAATCGCAATTCGAATCCCATTCGAACCATTCCACTCGTAAGTTGAACCCAAATCGAACCCCAATTGAAACCACCACAATCGCGAACCCAAATCGACCCCGAATTGAACTACCTAGGGTTCGACGAACTCCAATTCAAATCGTGTTCTTGTCAAAAATTCGTTGAACATGGTTGCAATTGATATTGTGATGTTGTTCGACTTAGTGGTGGGTTGTGATGTTGTTCGACTTGGTTGCAATTCGTTGAACTTGGTTGTAACCACTACCCAGATTTCGTTCGACTTGGGCGGTGATGTTGTTCGATTTGGTGGTGGGTGGTGGCTAATAGNCTTCACGGAGCCATGTGTATATAAGTCAGTGAAAATTCTAACATGCTTTTGGAATTATGGTAGACTGGTAGTATGGTACTTAAGGTCTTGACTTTTGAGGTACTTATCCTCTAAAACATACTACTGAGTACGGAGCAATGTTACAAGGAACGAGATACGATTCGAAACGGGGTACGAAAACGGATACGGGAAACGCTACCCTTGAGTGAATCGGGTGCGATTGAAACCAAAAATATAAATATAAATATTCTATATTATTATTAGTGTCATTATAAAATTATATTTCGCACTTTGTTCATATTAAGTCAAAAAAAACTTTATGTGTTGAAATATTAAAAGATGTTGAAAAGCCAAATCTTAAATTGTAGTTTTTTTTTTTAAAAAAAAAAAGATTCAAAGTTGAAAACTGAAATGAAGTACTCCGTAAAGAAAAAAAAGTGATAAAAATAGTTGTCATGGTGGCATTCTCTAAAAATAACATTATACAGTTGTCATTAACTCACTTTGCATTTGAGGTAAATATAGTCCAAATATTTTACCTATTTTCTCTCACCTAATTTTGAAAAAGACAAAGTGTATTAAATGCTCTAAAAGACTAGAAATTGACTTTTCATCTTCCTTTTCATCTTCCTTTCTTTTTTTAAGAGTATTACTAAACAATGGCGGAAAGCAAAACGGAACGCTGGCTACCGCGAATTGGGTCGCGGTCGACCCACGATTCGGATAGTGCGAACGGGTTCGGAGTTCGGGGCTCCGTACCGTGTTCCTAGTTTCACTGGTATGGAGTAAGAAAAGAAGCATAAAGAAGTACTTCCGTTTTTAATTAGTTGCAACAAAAGAGTATTTTTTGTGTTGCAAGTAATTGAAAGCGGAGGAAGTATTTCCTTTAAAAAAAAGTATTTCCTTTTTTTCATAAAGTTCGAGACACTATTCATTTAATGATGTTTCACATCACTTTTTATGTTTGAGAAATATACTTCCTCCGTATCATAAAAACGCAACTTTCACGAAGGCACAGACTCCTAGAAAAAAGATCCTAAGTAAGATTAGAGGTTTGGTTAAGAGATCTAATTAAACTAATGATGGAAAATAGAACCACCAGCACCACTGCACCACCATTCAAATGACCACCACAAGTCCATTCGAACCACCACCAGTCGATTCGAACCACCACCACCAGTCCATTCGAACCGAACCACCTACACCATTCGAACCACCACCACCACCCCATTCGAACCGCTTGC
>SNQN01008175.1:6479-16998 GCA_008642245.1 Bassia scoparia | reverse complement strand
GACCATTTTGTGTATGAATATAAGCAATTGGATGTTCAACTTCAATCCGGATTGAAATGCAATAGTCATTAAATGTTTGGGATGTAAATTCTCCAGCGAKATCAAGTCTTATTTTCTTGATCGAGTAATATGAGAAATGAGTTCTCAACCGGATTATTTGAGCTAGTAGTTTTGCGAATGCAATATTTCTACTAGACAAGAGGCTTATTTGTGACCATCGTGTTGATGCGTCAATCAACACCATAAAGTATCGAAATGGTCCACTTGGAGGATTAATTGGTCCACAAATGTCCCCTTGAATCCTCACTAAAAATGAAGGAGATTCCATGACAATTTTATTAAAAGAYGACTTTATTATTAATTTTCCAAATGAGCATGTTGTGCATGCTAATTTATCCGAACTAGGGACTCTGATATCTTTGATTGAACGTCCAATTGAACACTCGATAATTTTGTTCATCATTCCCGTGCCCGGGTGACCCAATCGTTCATGCCATAATATGAACAAATTTTCATTATCTAACTTCTGGTTAGATATCATGTTTATTTCAATTGGACATATATCAATGATATATAGTCCCGATGAATATGCCGGCAATTTTTCATAAATACTTCTTTTGCCACCTTCTTCTGTTGTTAGACATTAGTATTCCTTTTGATCTTCAATCATTGTTTCTTCGAGACTTGCTCGAGTAAAGTGCATTATTGATGCATATCTTTAAAACTAATAAGGTTTCTTCGAGACATGCTCGAGTAAAGTGCATTATTGACGCATATCTTTAAAACTAATAAGGTTTCTTCGAGACTTGCTCGAGTAAAGTGCATTATTGATGTCAATTTTGTTTCATTAGGAAGTGTCATGCAAGCTTTACCATAACCTTCTACTAGTTTTGTTGTCCCAGCGATAGTGTCAACACTTGCTTGAGACATCTTTAATTCTGAAAATTACCCTTATTTTTCAAAATGGTATGTGTTGCTGTACTGTTTAGAATGCATTGATATTTGGATTCGGCAGCAGACAAACTCATATTTTCATAATAAATAAAGTTATAATTAGTTTCAAATCAAAATAACATATTTTATTGATGCAATTTAAGTTAAAGAAAATAGAAAAGTTCTTCAAAAACATAAGTGAGGTAAGTCCTTCAAAACATAAATGAAACTTAAAATGAAAACACACATAATGGTAATACATAATACATTAAAAGAAATATTTTAGTTGTTGCTAGGTGTTCAAGCAGATAATCCGATCCGAAAAATCCGGATATTCGAAAAAATTCGGATAGGGAAATCTCGATCCAAAAATATCCGATCATCAAATTTCCGATCCGATATCCCGAAAATTTTCTTCCCTCCAAGAAAATTCCGGATCCCCGGGCCGGAAAAAAAAAATCTCCCAAAAAAAAATGGCATTTTTTACCCTATCAGTAGTTTTGCGCTTATTATCTTGATTTATTGCGGATATGCGAGAGAGCTGAGCTGAGGCGTTAATAGATATTTTTCTTAGGGTAATCGCTCACGGAGACTATCCGTGGGACCACCATAGGAAAGTATGCCGAGTAGCATGTGAGCTGAGTATGTATCTATATACCGCGCCACACGCGCCGAGAAAACAGATGATTTCTGATTTGGTGACCCATGTATACATTTCCGATAGATGCTTCTCTCTCTCGTCTCCATATTCTATCGGAGCGTTTGCTGAAGAGAGCAGACAAGACCTGAATCGGATCGACCAGATCACGGATGCCAGAGATATTTTTGAACACCCGCGTCACATGTCTGCGAAGGGTGACGGCCAGAGATCTGAGATCTGACGGTGCGTTAGGCGGCTCTTTGCGCCATCAGGAGTCAGACACCACCGTAATAATTATACATTTCTGAATTTTCGATGTTCACCCATTATTAAAATCAGACACAAAGACTTATAGTAATGTGTATGCTCATAAAATTTGCTTCAACATTTTTATCCTTTATTGAAGCTTGGTAACAAGTCTACCAAATTTTTTGCGATATGACATGTACGTCCCCAATTGTCCTGTCATGCACACCTGTAACATTCATTCCATTTCCTTTGAAGGAATTTGGCTAATGTTTCATGTGATGACCTTACTGTTGTTTGTTTCTTGGGGAAAGGTTATTTCTACTACAAATCACGACCTCGTCCGCGGCCTCGTTCGCGCCATTATAAAATTCCTCTCCATCTGTTTATTACATTTGCCATCAGATTGGTTGGTTTGGAACGTAAATTTGCTCATGAATCCAAAGACAATGGTCTAGGATTTTTTATGATTTTTCAGTAGGAGTCATTGGATTTTGTTCACACCCAACCAGTATACATACATCATATCAGAGAAACTTCTTGAATCTCCTTCACGATATTGCCTTGCAACAATATGTTGATTGATTGGAAAAGTGTGAGAGTTTCCTCAATCATTTGTTCATCAGTGATTGTCTGATCACAGTAATCTCAATATAGATACTATTACTAATAACAGATTTAAGAATATATACCACTAAGTTCGGTAAAGAATATATTTGGAAACCATTCAAGTATTGGTCATTCCGAACTTGAGCTCGTGGGAAGGAAGCACCCATTTAATGTGGTTGTTCCCATAGTCCTCTACATTTAGGGTTCTGGTAGTCCTAACTAACTTCTCTTGGGATAATCCATCCACAATCAATAGAGTCTGGACAATTTTTAAACTTTCGTGTATCAGTGGTCCTTAACCCAAAAAGCACCAAGGCTTATTTGCCTTGTCTGCTTAGTGACAAAATTTTTAAAAACTATGGTTCTTCATTTTTCCTCGCCGGTTTTTCTTAGTCTGGGAGGTCATTTATATATGCTAGTAGCTACCCACTCACTCCTGTGTCGCTTTTTGGTTACAAATTCATTTCAGGCGTAGCCCTTTTATACAATTCAGGGAGTGATTTTTGTCTATTCGGATAGGCAAGAATTGTTGATTGAGGTCTTTGTTTCTTTTTATCCAAATCACACCGCTCTATTAAGCTAAAATCAGTAATTTTTGTCTATACGAGTAGTCGTAGTTTTAATCACATATTAAATTAATAATACTAATACCAGACATAATGGTACTTTTTAAGTCGTGTGTCGTACAGTAATCTACTATTTTGGGGGAAAAACTAGAAATAATGATTAATAATGTGAGTTGATGGTTCAAAAGTAAGAGAGAGTGTGTGTAAAAAAGGGGGAAGTATGAAAAAATGTGGGTAAGTAGAGAAGTGTGTGTTAAAAGTAGGAGAGATGGTGTCAAATGGAATAAATACAATGCCAAACATTAAAATCGTCCAATTGAGGAAATTGCAAGATAAGTGTAATCGAGAGGGATAATAATTAATCCTCCCACTTAAGTTTATTATGTATGTTTTATAGTTCCTTAAAAGCAATAATATACAACAAAATAATAATTGAAAACAAGTTAATTAAATACAACAAATCATGAACAATGAAGTATAAATACTCTCATAAAATAACAATACAATGTTACAGAATATAATAAAGCAGAATTATTTTTGTTTTAACATGAAAAGTACATATGCTTACAAGTAATCAACAAATATCCGCAAATTAAGGAACATAATAATTTGTATTTGTTTATTAAATCTTTATATCAAAGTGTAGAGTGGAGGGATTGTATTGTCCCAAGAGAGCCAATGGGTGTCCGAGTATTAGGAGGATGATAGAAGATGAAATTTCAGAGTGAGTATGTAAGGGGGTAAATAAGATAGAATTGGGTGAAAAGGGTAAAGAAGTAATCGTCTGTCTTATAGAAGATATATCACTGTATAATGAATGTTTTACAAGGTACTAATAATAAAAAACAGTGTGTGTAGGTAGAATACAGTATTAATGTATGATATGTTTCAATAATAAAGTTTGCAAGAATATAATATTGGGATGCAAGTCGTAGTTTCCAAGACCCAAAATTTTGTGTAGAGATCGCGGGTTGTCGAAAAAAACAAGAAAGACGTAAAAGTAAATAGAAAGTATTAATATTTATAGGACCCTGCAGTCATCTTAATTTTAAATTATAGTTTTATTATTTTTAGGCTCTGATTATGCTCAGAACAAGGTATAAAATAACTATAAGACAGTGGTATGTCATATCAGTACACATTTATGCAAAAACAGTTGGTAACATCGCGTACAAGTATAGATAATGTGATTATGTTTACCAAGAGGGTAGTCGTACCTGCGAGGAGTGAAGTGAGAGTGCACTATCCCAGAGTAAATAAGAAGAAGGACAAACATAAGATTTATAATACCGGACGAATCCGATACGGAACCAAGTGATAATGCCCTTGGAGTTACTCGATAAGAGGTTCCCAGATTTGAGCAACTATAGAGCATACTTCTAAAAAACATTTTTACGAAATAACTATCACTTTGTTTAATTTAGAACAGGTATAAGTATATTTGATAATGTGATCGTGTTGATAACGTGTTGTGAGAAATATAGAATAAAGACAGTTTTACACTAAATATGTATATATATGAAGTATTCAGTTGTATTGAGATGTGGTGCATCGATTTACATTTACTCAGTGATATTTATAAACGAGTGAAAACTACAGGTTTCACCCGAAGTCCACTATTGCTGCTAGTAGCTCATAACACTTGACTTTGCATTCTACTAGCATTAATGCATTTGGTGGTATTCACCCTTTATACTGGAGGCAAGTTAATTCCACACATATGTGGGCTTTTTTTTGCCCAATACAAGGACAAAATGGTCAATTCAATAAAATTTTACACCATTACACAACCTTTTTACACCATTTAAAAATCTGGATCTACCCAAATAATTACACCAAAAAAATATATTTTACACCATTACACATTGACACCATTTACATACTATTTTACAACATTCAAATACAGTTTTTACACCATTATAGATCTATTTTACACCATTAGAAATTGATGTTGGGCTTTGTTATCCCACATGTGTGTGGGAACTTGACTTCCTCTTTATACCGTTATCTCAACATTCTACAATTTTTTTGGACAATGAATCATTTTTTTGTCTCACATTGGAAACTTTGTTAATTACCCCTATAATTTTATAGGTTTTGGTTGATTACCCCATAATTTTTTGTTTTTGTTAAAATCCCCCATAATTTGCTAAAAGTTTTAAACATCACTCCCAAATTACAATTTCCGTTAATTTTTAACGAAAAGTGTGTAACTTTCTTTACAATTTATCGAAAATCGTGTAATTTATGTTAAAATTTAATGGAAGTTATGATTTTCCGTCAATTTTGAAGGAAATTGTGATTTGGGGATGATTTTAAAACACTTGGAACCTTGAGGGGGTTATTTTAAAAAAAGTTAAGGGGGTAAACCATAAAAACTTGCATAGTTAAGGAGGTAATTCACAAAATTTGTTTTTTTTTTTCACATGGATCTCCGTTATTTTTACTTTTTATCTATTTTTTCCTACAAAAATTATGAAATCCATAATTGAGAAGTGTTGTGAGTAATATAAATTGGAGGAAGTKTATYGRGTCAAATAAAACTTTATGAAAAAATATCTCTTAGGGTGCGTTTGGTTCATGTAATGGYATGGTTTTGGGATCAGGAATGTAACCGTGATGGTATGAGTTTGGAACTCCATACTTGATACTAGAGTTGTCATAATTTATACTAGAGTTGACAATATTTGACTCAATCCAATAATTCGACTCGAACTAACCATTAATAAAGGGTTGGGTTGAGATTAAACTCATTTTAATGAAATTGGTTGTCCCAACCTAATCTTTTACTTATTTTTTATTTTTCTAAACAACCTGTTTATTTAATGGGTTGAGTTGAGTTGGAATTGCAACCTAATTTTGACACACATGACCTAACCCATTAGTAAAGGGCTTTAGTACTCTATAATTTACTTAGGGCTTTCTTATCCATGAACAAAAAAAATGTTCATGGTTCTCTCTCTAACTTTCTCTCTCATCGACATCAACAAACAAATAATCTGACTTTTCCCTTTTTAACCATGAAACAAAAAAGACTTATTCATGTGAATATATAACCTACCCCACCTCATTTTAATCTTTTATTAAAAACACAATATTAAAAAAACTACTCCCTCCGTATCGCAATTCTTCGGCACACACTTCTAAAAATGGGTGTATACATAATTCTAAACCAACACTTGTACTTATTTCTATTTTGGTAAGTTTTTTATTTGATATTACTAAACACCTTAATACTTCTCTTAACATCAAATTAAACAGCATCATTATCTTTTTGGGAACACTAGTACAATGCTTTTTAGGGACACAAAGTACAATGCATTTGTCTTTATGTCTTCCCCTCAAAAAAAAAAGTACTAGTCAACCTCTCTCATCACATGACTCTCCACTAATCATGATTCCATATTTAGGAAGTTAACACTCACTAATTACGAGTGTTGCGAGAATTGCGATTCGGAGGGAGTACAACACAATTACACATGTGACATTAGCACAATTATCATTACTAATTTATTAATCTAATTTAACTCGTAGCATATTCTTATTATTAGCATGATTGCATTAATTAATTGTTATATTAAAAAATAAAATAAAAATTTATTTAATTATTACAAATTTGGAAGAAAATAACACACTTGTGCATTAGACATAAAACATGCTTAGCCCTTAATATAATTTAAAGTAATTGTTGTTGTTTCTTCGTAATGCCTAAATTCCTCAAATATGCTCAACTAAATCCTTTTCAATTGAAAGTGAGTTGTTGATCTTCAATCTCCGTTCTTTCGTTGCAAGTATATATTAGTTGATGTCAACAATACACTCTATTGTTAATAATTCGAAAGCATCAATCATTGGAGACTTTGGAGCTATTCTCGCTGCCGAACAAACTGAGATGTGTTTGGAGTTTGTTTTTAAATATGTATCTGTTTATGTTTTAGTGATCACGTTGTGCAATATGATGCATGATATATAATCTTATGAAGTAGTTGAACATCCCAAGTAAGAGATGAATTTGTCGAATGATAGAGAACGATATGTGAATCAAAAGCCGCTCTAAAATCTTTCCTAGCAGCTTTCTTGATGTAGCTGCAAGACATTTAATGTTCGAAGCTTTGTGACTATGTGTAGGACTTTACTAATGATAGCCACTTTGGATAAATACTATCAGTTAGGTAATAGTGCCTATGTTTATTGATGACCATTAAACAACAAAGTTAACAAAAGACGTACGCCCATTGTCAACAATCATCCTCAATACACAGGAGATCGACTGCAGAACATTAATGTCATAGTAAGTGCCCGACCATCCCAAAGAATGAATGTCAATCGCACACGTCCGAGATCAACAACAGTGCTTTAGTATACAGAGTGGCTACCCTTCTCTGCCTTGATATTGTCTTTTTCCATGTTTGATGATTTTCCACTCCAATGCATGCAATGAATGCTTCAATCATGCCTAGTAAATCCATGCTTCCTCTCTGACTCCGTGGAAGCTTTCCATATCATTCTGATTTGGCCGTCTCAAATATTGGTTACGAATTGGTTGAATGACACCCTCAGGAACTTCTTAAAAGCCAACTTGTTGTACTTTTGCTTATTCTTAATGTAACTCATCACAAAGCGTCGGTGGCTAATCCATATGCCAGTAATTTGACAGATTGCAGTGCACTTTTGTAGTGGAGACAAGCCTAGACGATCAGTAGCATCTCGCGTTTGTTGGAAACCCATGTGTGAAGTGTGATTTTCCCCGGTATATTGTCATTAATACGTTCAAACACATGCTTATTCATTCGAAATCTACGTCGGAAATAATTCATTTGGGTAGACCGATACTCCGACAAAGTTAATCAATTGTACAACCATAAATGCCTTTTTCACGACCTCATAACAGTGCGAGGAACGGATCGGGAGAATGTGCGAAGGGGGGGGGTCGCCATCGAGCAAGGATTGGAAGGTGAGTGAAGCTGATTGTGTCATCGTTTATCATTTTTCTATCTTCATCGAGCTATTGCAGCTCTTCTTTCTCATGCTGAGTTAGAAGAAGAACTATGAGTAGAACTTAATGTTCATTTTGTAGGATTCCATTTTGTTTTAGAATAAATTTGGAGGTAGCTTGTAGTTTTATATAGATGATTGAAGGTAGCTTGTTTTAGAAAAGATTGAAGGTATTTGGTTCACTTTCATAACGGTATTTTGTATTTATACATAATGGTATTTTGTATTTATACATAATGGTATTTTGTATTTATACATAATGGTTGAAGGTTTGAATTTACTAGTGCATCACATGCTACAACACTACACCATTCATTGAAAAGTTGTGGATTTCACTATTCAGTCCGTCAATGAAAGTTACTCACATGCGTTCAATTGATTGAAACAAGTGATGATAGTCTCTGAAAAGTAAATTCAAATTGGAAAGCAAATATAATTGAGTCTGAAAAGTGACAGTGTCTAAAAAGTAATAGTAATAGAGTATGAAAATTAGGAAGAATTTGTAAATTAACTACAATGATTTCTGAAAAATGAGAGAGGTCTAAAAGTGAATGTAATGGACACTGTAAAGTAAATTCAAATTAGATAGAAAAAAATAAAAGGAAAAATATAAAAAATCCATTAAATGGTTGCATTGAATACACAAACATAAAAAAAAATACAAAGTTAATGCAAGGATAGAATAAACCTAAAAACAAGAACCCAAATTAAAACTTAAAAAATAATAAATTAAAAAAAAAGAATAATCCAAACTGAAGTTGAGAAAAAAATCAACACACAACACTTACATAATCCAACCTATTTCATAACGTAACATTAAAATGGCCCAAATTTTGTGAAATATTCTTGGATCTCGACGATCATCTTTCGTTCCCATGGAGCATGAGATTCTTTTGCATGTAGTTGTTGTAGCATTTCCCAATTCATTTGCTTTTGCTTTCTAGCTTCTTTGTTCTTCTCCAATTCTAGCCTTTCCATATCCATATCAATAGCCTTACTTCTGACTTCACCGTAAAGTTTAACTTTGTCACCAAATGATTCAAAAGTATCAACTACATGAGTTGTTACCTCCTCACCCTTCAACCTAGACTTAGCCTTCTTCGCACCATCAGGACGTGGTACAAACTCATTAGCAAAAAAATCTTCGCTTGTTGCTGGTATATTAAGTGTCGATCCACCATCTTCATCCCTTGATCTCTTTGCACTACTTTCGGTCCCTCGAGTGGTTTGAGTTGTAGCCTTTTTTATGGGTGTCCGCATTTTACTACATGACCTTCTTCCTCTAGGATAGAGCAGTATCTATCCCACTTCTTAATTTGGAGCCACTCATTACAGTATTTGAACTTTCCAAATGAGTTCTGATGGATTTGGTGCGCCTTAGCAATCACATCTTGAGAGCTTTGGCTACTTATCTTCCTTGCCTTCGCCTTGTCGACGCTACCAGACCACTTTACAATATGGTGTGCCATTCTTAACCGACGTCTCTTGCTGCTTCATATGTGAGTAGAACCTTCCCTTAAAATTCTTTGGACGTCTGAGTGGTTCCATGAACTTGATCATTGGTTGTGTTCATGTACGCAGAGATTAAAGCATTTATCTCTGCATCAGACCAAATTTTTTTTGTCGATCTCTTTAGTGCGTAGACGAGTGGTTTAAGATATTGGTTGTGATAGAAGTTCAGTGAAGTTAATCTGGGTGGATTGAACAAATTCCTCTACATCGTCGTCTTCTTCCTCATCATGAACTTCATAGCCTTCATCTGTGCTCACACCTCTGTCGGGTGTTGATTGACGAGAAATACTAAAACCACTTCCCGAACCATATTCACCATATGTTTGTTGGTAAATTGGTTCTCATTACAGTATTGACTTGATAAGGTTTGGTGGGTAATTCTGATGGTTCCCCTCGAAATTAAGGGTGAAATTTTGAGGGATTACTTATGGATAATATTGTGGGTGAGTAGGAGGATTTTGAATGAAGTAATTGGATGGATTATTTTGTGGCTTTTTTTTGTTTTTGCGCTTTGTTGGAGGCTTTGGATTATTATAAACATATAACACTACTACAAAAAAGAGCAAAGAGACCGGTTAAAAAGGGGCAAAGAGACCGCATACCAACCGGTCTCTAGCTCATAGGGCTCTCAGGGTAAGAGACCGGTTAGTAATTGCGGTCTCTTGAAGCAACCAAAGAGACCGGTTGTCTTATATAACCGGTCTCTTTGGAGAGAAGATAAGAGACGTGTTCTGACACATACAACCGGTCTCTTAGATATTTATGTTTATATATTAATTCAATCAAAGAGACCGGATTTTCTTTGCAACCGGTCTCTTAGGCTTCATTGAAAAATTAAAAAAATATGACAACTGTAACTTACAACTGTTTTTCTCTCTCGGTACTCCCAAATTTCGGTATCCCCAAATAACAATATAATACCGCCAATAAATTATTCAAAATTCAAATAAAATAAATCAAACTTATTTTAATTTCATAACAAATTGAAGTATTTGATTTTACAATATAATTAAAAGAT
>SNQN01008174.1:8633-24596 GCA_008642245.1 Bassia scoparia | reverse complement strand
TTAGAAATTGAATTATTGTATAAAATGAAATTTGAGAAAACACTAAAATCTAAAAAGTAATACTCAAGACTGTAATTGAACCAGTGAAGATGATCGAAATTGAAGTCGCAATTGAATGAAAGCGCGGAACTGATGAATGTCGTATGGTGCAATTGAGAGGTCATAGAGAACAAATTCAAAGTGGTGTGCTGATGAACGAATTGAACGAGTGAATAGATGAAGGAGCGACTGCAACAACCCATTTAATGACAACAATTGAACGAGCGAGATGAGCAAGGAATGAAGAATTGAATGAGTGAAGAGAAAAGAAAGGTAATTAGGGTTTTTTATGATTAAGATATGACGATTTTTGTTAGGTTTAGTATTTTGTTTAAATTTTTAAGGGTTTAATTTTGATTAAAATGTTAGGCGCGCTGCAAATATTTGTTGGCAGTTTAGATTCAACATTTCTACATATGCATGGCATGTATGTGATAATTAAACAAGTTCTCAACACTTTTTTGTGTTCAAATTATCTCAACACTAAAATGTGTTGAGCTTTATGTCAAAACAACATGGGAAATTGAATTATTCTCAACACTTATCACTTGTGTTGAGCTCAATGTGTCTAAAAAACACTCTTTTTGTAGTAGTGGTTATTTTATGAAATTAGTTATTTTTATAATGTTAGGTTTTATTTTATTCATTATTTTATTTTATCGCTATTTTTATAATAATAATTGATGCTTAATTTTTTTGTTTTGTGTTTTGGTAGGAAATCGAGCAAGATAAATAGGCTTGGTGACTTGGGATGACAAATAAAGGCAAAATAAACAAAAGAAGGAATGCAACAACAAGGAAATTAAAGGAAAGAAAATAAATTTTAAAAGGGGAAAATAAATAGGAGCAGAATCAAAGCAAAGTTAGCCAATAGTACGCAACAAAAACAAGATAGAAGATATATAGAAAGTCTAGGAATTAGACTAATTTTGTTTTGAAAATTGAACTTTTTCATACTATTTATCGTCGCTTACTTGTTGACTTTGGGTGTTAGGACTCTAACTTTGTTAACTCTCCTATCTCTATTCCTATCATATGGAATTGAAAACCATGTCTTAGTTTTTTTGAAGATGAACAATGATGCCTTTTGYGTTGGAGGGTCTGTTGTAGATGGTGGAGTGAAAAAAAACTAGTCCTTGACAAGATACACAATTACACAATAGACAATAATTCTTTTAAAAATTTCCAAGCTCCTAAACAAAATTATACTTTGAAAGCTTTGATTGATGTAGGATCTTCACACAACTACTCCGTAAATRGTTTTCCCAACAAACAATTCAACTTTGTATTTGTTACCAAAATCCTCCAAAGACTCCACCTAGCTCTAATACTGGCTTGACAAACGAACACCAAATACAAAAGAAGACAATTATAAAATATACTCGTAAAATAATGGCGAGAAACTAGATCTCCTACTCTTCAAATAAATATTGGATTATTAAAACCTCCTACTAAATAACGCATGTAAACACCAAATTTTATCTCAATTAGTTCCGAAGGCAAATAATTGAACAATACAGATATATCATTGCAATTGGTTCAACTTCGACTCAAAATGCTAAAAGTGCCTAAATTCAAGTGTCAAAGGCCAATTTTTAGGCCGAAAATAATTTTCAAAGGGTTTGCGTCTTTTTTTGGAGATTTTAGCTATTTATATTTTATTTTTCTCCTTTTATTTTTTATTAGATTTTCAAAAATCCCAAAAAATCTTTTATTTTAATAAACACCTAAACTTTCCAAATTTTTATGGGATATTCAAGATCTTTGTTCTTATTTTATTTCACAATTCTAGATTTTATTGTGTAAGCATAGAATTTATTCTATTCGATTTTATTTTATTTTATCTAACGTAATCTCAGAAAACCCATGCAAAATATACAAAATCTTCCCAATTCCACCTAAACCACACTTCACAATCATATTTAATCTCCAATGTAATCACACCTACATTGTATTTTGCATGCTATGTGCTAGCTAGCTCCACACTTTCCTTTCCATGCAAATGGACAACTCACATGCACACRAGTTCCCTATTTCACACAACCACTTCCTTAATTGCTTCATGAGTAATGTTGTGTGGGCATGCTAGGCGTGCCTGACCACCCATGATTAATGCCCTAGTGCTACCTCTCAGCGAAAACACTTGGAATTCTCGAGGTTGAGCCTCTAAATACGACTCATTTTCACTTCATTTAACACTAACTTTCACATATACTAGCGCATACTCTACTGACTCCTACTTTTCTACTCTAAGGGGATGTCTAGTCCAGCTATTTTAGATCATTTTGCTAAACAATTTGTTAATGATAATGATGATCATGATTAAATTATGATGATCATGGTTTCAAGTTAAATATTACTGTACTCATTTTCTTTATCGAAATAAACCACTTCGTATTACTCCCTCCGTTCCATGAAATTCCTACCACTTCCTCATTTGGACGTTCCATGAAACTCTTACCCTTTCACTTTATTCCATGAAGCTCTGATACCATGTTAACCGGACCATCTCAACCAAAAGTTGCTGTTTATGGTTGAGAGCCAGGAATATTTCTAGATATAGAATAAATAAAGTCATGACATGTGTTGTTTGATTCATCTTAAGAATCACAACATTACTAAATCTTATTCGATTGTTATAATGACATACAATTATAGATATTAATTCCCTCAAAAAAATTATAATATTAAATATACATCGAAAAATGTAAAAATGTTGAAATACATAAACATTAATCGAATAACCATATATACTTGTAGATAATAACTACTCCATTTGTTCATATTATTTGTAGAGTTGATCTACCACTTTATTTTACTTTCCCAATTTTACACATTATCTCTACAATCAACTTTTACTTTTTAACCCAACTTTCATTACGGAGTATAATAAATTATTTTTGATTTTTCTCCAAATAGTAAATGTTAAAATAATATTGAACAGAACACAGGGAGTCATTAAAAACAATCTAAACTATGGAGTAGAAGTTTTTAAATTTGGACTAGTTTAGATGGCAACTGGCAAGACCAAATCAAGTGAATCACCCATTCACCCATGTGCGGACCAGATTGGATTGGAATATTGATCCAAATTCTAGTCCAATCCGATTCAATTCAGATCCGAACCCGAATTATTACATCTTATTAAATAGTACTCGAAAAAACATTCCAAATCCAACAAATAAAAAATAGAAAAAGAATTTTAAAAAAAAAAAAACACAAGAAGAGAAAACCTCTCTCTTCCTTTTTCCCCTGTAGTAATGTTTATTTCTCTTCCTAAAACAATTTACAATACTACTGTACTTCCCTACCCCTCATCTGTCACTGTTCCCTCCCACTCACTCTCATCACATCTTTCTCTTTCTCTCTCCTTTTTTAATTGAATTTCATTTTCCTCTCTCACTGCTTTTGCAGCATGACTCGTCAGACCATCAAACACTCTTCATGGTTTCTCTTTCTCTCTCTAAAACCCATCTCTTTCTCTTTCTTCTAGGGTTCTTGTTCTTCCTCTTTCTGTCTTCCATTTCATAGTCTTAAAGCACTCTTCACTCTGATTATTATCTGATTAGCTTCAAACTTTCTTGTTTTTTACTGCATTCACTACAAAAAAATACATTCAATATTCATATTTCTCATCCTAAAAATAAAACAAAACCAATTCAAATTTCAGCACCCACAAAAAAGTTCAAATCTTTTCAACTCCCCACTTGCTGAAATCCCCAAAAATAAAACCCATTTCCCGTTTTTCTCCCCATTCCTGTCAATTGAGGAGAGAGAAAAAGTGAGTGAGTGCAGAAGAGAGAGAAAGTAGCAGTGGGGGAAAAATGGCGATGGTAGCGCAGAGAGAGAGTAGCAGCGGGGAGTGGGATGAGCAACACATCACATGAGCGCGCAAGCAGCAGCAGCGTCATCAGCAGCAGATGCAGGAAAGTATGTGAGATAACAGCTGAACAAGTCGACGCTTTGGAAAGAGTGTACGCGAGTGTCCTAAACCGAGCTCTTTGCGTCGCCAACAGTTGATTCGAGAGTGCCTATTCTTTCTAACATTGAGCCAAAACAGATCAAAGTTTGGTTCAAAATCGCAGGTTTCGTTTCTTTTCCTCTTAAATTTAATGGGTTATTTGTTTTTGCTTCGTTGAAATGAAGGAGTTTGTTTGACACTTGCTTGGTAATTTAATTTGGGATTTTTTTTTAAAAAAAGTTTGGAATGTTGAGAATTTTTTTATGCTCAGCTTGTTCTTGGATTTTAGTGGTTTTCCATTATTAAAATGGCGAAGAATTTCAGCATAAAGTTCTTATTTTGTTCTAGAACTTTATTTATTTAAATGATGAAAGATTTTCTATGCTTTGTTTGCTCTTGGATTTTAGTGGGGTTATTTGATTTTAAATGATGAGGATCTTCTATGCTAAGTTTTTTCCTTGGATTTTAATGGGGTCTTCAATTTTTTAATTCGCTGAAAATTTTGTTCTTGAATTTAGTGGGTTTTTTTTTCTTCCTTTTCAAAGTGATGAATTTTTAATTTAATTTTGGTTTGGGTGATTTAATTACAGATGTAGGGAAAAACAGAGGAAAGAGTCATCAAGATTGCAAACAGTGAATAGGAAATTATCAGCGATGAATAAATTGTTGATGGAAGAGAATGATCGGTTGCAGAAGCAGGTTTCTCAGTTGGTGTGTGAAATGGGTTTATGCGTCAACAACTTCATACTGTATGTTTTTCTTTTCTTCCCTAATTTTTTCTCTACTTTTTGAAATTAATCAAGATTCTCGTGTTTTTTTTAGATCTTGTTGCCTTCAATTTTAAAGATCAGTTACTTGCTGCACCTTTTTTTTTGTTAGGAGTTTTTTACTTATTTGGTGTCAAATGGTCTTTCATGCTTAGTTTTGTCAAAGTTTGTAAGTTGTAACTTGCAAGATTTCTGTTTTGCATTTATTGATTTGTTGCTAGTTGGTTTGATATTGCTGATCTTAATTTTTGTCTTGGTTGTTTTGCCCCTTTTTTTCACGATCCTGCATTTATTAATGAAGTTCTAGATTTCCAAAATAATGAAAAAGTTCAATAATTGCAWGGTTACTTGTCATTAGTTTGTTCCTTACATTATACTCCGTATCATTCAATACATTTAGTTGAATTTGGTTTGCTGCTTATTTGCTTAATTGTCCAGGATGCAGTAATAATTCAGTTAAACTTTGTTAATGATCAGTTATGTAATGTTATTAATTACAATGATACTTTCTAATAGGCACCGGTTCCGACCACTGATGGAAGCTGTGAGTCTGTGGTCACCAATTCTCAGCATACTCTAAGAGACACCACTAACCCTGCTGGGTAAACTATTTTAGTGCTGTAAACTTCTTCAATTTGACACCCAAGTAAATGTTTTGTGATAAATATCTCCTCTTGATGTATTTGTTGACAGACTCCTGTCGATTGCGGAGGAGACATTGGCAGAGTTCCTTTCTAAGGCGACTGGGACTGCTGTTGATTGGGTCCAGATGCCTGGGATGAAGGTTTGGAAATTGTTTTACGAATTTAGTTACTTAAACATTGGGGATCATACCCCCTTTTATACATTATGACATGATAGCAGTCTTAAGCATTTTGCATGCTAAATATTGCAGCCTGGTCCGGATTCGGTTGGGATCTTTGCCATTTCACATCGTTGTAACGGAGTGGCAGCCCGAGCCTGCGGTCTCGTTAGTTTAGAGCCTACAAAGGTAAGTTTATTGAGAAGCATACTTGTTGACGGTTCTATTTATCAACATATTAGAGTATGACTTTACACCATTTGCCAGATCGCTGAGATCCTTAAAGATCGTCCATCATGGTTCCGGGACTGTCGGAGCCTTGAGATATTCACTATGTTTCCTGCTGGGAATGGCGGAACAATTGAACTTGTTTATACTCAGGTAGATAAATTACCACTAGTCTGTATGTTACCTATTTGTTTTGGATGTGTATATTCCTCAATAATACTTAATACTAAGTTGATTCTTCCAGATATATGCTCCAACTACTTTGGCTCCTGCACGGGATTTCTGGACCATTCGATATACCACAACATTAGAAAATGGCAGTGTCGTGGTATGTACTTTTTGTGGTGGAAATTTTTTTGTTCTTTCAAACTGCTGATCTGTAGTTGTCACATCTGCCATTATGCTACAAATCRGCATATCTGGAGTTGTGAACTATTTTATATAGCTGGYTCTTTCTAACTCTTCCAGCAACTTGCCCTATGTGGGCATATGGTAGGAAGTTAAATAAGAAATCTTTCTAATTGTAAAAGCATGATTGCTTTATCAGACGTCTCAAGTAGGGTGTGCAACTAGAACTTCCAAATGGAGAACTGATTGGTTTTCTGTAGTGTAGGCAAAGTAATTAATATTATGTCCGATATTGTTCTTTTGCATTAATTATTATATTGAGTTTTTATTGCCATCACCAGTAATCTGGAAATCGTGAGATGAAGTTAGATGCAGTTTTCTATGGACTTTTTTAGTGTATATTTTGAACCAGGTGGACCTTTGTTGATGCTGTTGCCTTGTTAATGCATTAAGGTTTGTGAGAGATCGCTATCTGGTTCTGGACCCAACACTGCAGCTCCGCACTTTGTAAGAGCTGATATGCTTCCAAGTGGCTATCTGATTAGGCCTTGTGAGGGTGGAGGTTCAATTATCCATATCGTAGACCACCTTAATCTTGAGGTGGGTTGTGTGTCAGTCATTGCTTAACTTGTTTGCTGCTTTTTTAAATGAAAGCTGAACTATTTGAGTCTTGTAGGCATGGAGTGTACCAGAGGTGCTGCGGCCATTGTACCAATCGTCAAAAGTTGTGGCTCAGAAGATGACAATCGCGGTTAGTTCAAATCTATATAGGGGTACATTCGTGACAATTGATTTTGATTGTAGTATTGTTTTAACCATTCTGGAGAGTTTAGGGGAATTTTCTCTATAATGGTAGCCATACATCATTACTTTATACAAATGGGGAGGCAWTAGTATGTTGAATTGGCATGTAATTAACCAATTTTCTTACCTTGTGATGAAGGCCTTACGCTACATCCGTCAAATTGCACAAGAGACAAGTGGAGAGGTGGTGTATGGCTTGGGTAGGCAACCAGCCGTTTTACGTACGTTCAGTCAGAGATTGAGCAGGTACATCCCAAATTCTGAGATATGTTGCCACCTATTTTTGCAAAGGAAATTACCTTTTGTCCACTTTTGTGTGTTTTCACCTTTCAAGTGCACAACGGAGAACAGACTCATTTATCTCCTTTCTTGCTTCCTCTTTTTATTATTTATGAAACCCTAAGTTTCGTTTTGAGTATTAACTCTTGTCTATTGGTTTGTTTTAGAGGCTTTAATGATGCTATTAATGGATTTACTGATGATGGTTGGACATTGGTAACTTGTGATGGTGCTGAGGACGTCATAATTGCTTGTAATACAGCCAAGACTTTTATGGCTACTTTGAATGCTGCCACTTCTTTACCTATGATTGGTGGTGTTCTGTGTGCGAAGGCATCCATGCTACTCCAGGTTAGTTGCACGAGTTTCTATTCTACAAATTATAAACCTGTTTCACTGGATTCGCTGTGATGTTGAACCTTGCCTAGAATCACATAAGGAAATATCCTTGTCATCTGTCTCTGTACCTGCAAGTTCTGTGAAACCAGCCTAACTATATATTACTTTTCCAATTTCCAACACGACCTAGTGTTGTTATCAGTTTTTGACTTATGTCTGTTGTTGCTTCTGATTTAGAAAGATAAGTTTATGTTACATATAATACTGTGCAGAATGTACCTCCGGCAGTGTTGGTTCGCTTCTTAAGAGAGCATCGGTCAGAATGGGCTGATTTTAGCGTCAGATGCTATTCAGCTGCGGCTTTGAAGGCAAACGCATATGCATTTCCAGGGTGAGGGCCCACAAGATTTACTGGCAGTCAAATCATCATGCCTCTTGGTCACACAATGAGAATGAAGAGGTTTAATTTGTCTTAAATTAATTGAATTGACTCTGTGTTACTCTTTTTCTTATGAAGACTATAAGCATCAAAATCATAATTTAACTTCTATTGTTATTTCACACGGAAAAAAAATGTTTAGTGACGTATGATTCTTAGGGTGTGTTCCTACTTTTGAACTTTTTTTGAACCGAAACTTGTTATTTCGCCTTATTTTGCACTGATTAGCACTGACACATTTTGGATTTTTTATGAAGGGAACACAACTCTGTAAATGTATTTTTGGTCCGTTCTAGTCATGGGTGTGCATCTTGTTTGTTGTTTGAAAATCTCTTGGTTGATCTGCTGTGCCTTTAGGGTAGTGGAACTTTATTGGTGGTCATGATGCTTATGCATGTCAGCAGTTTATGTTTCTCACTTCTCACTCCTTTAATAATTATATTTCACTTGCCATTTAATTAATGTCTTGATGCATGCTAGATGCTGGAGGTGATTCGGTTGGAAGGTCATTCTTCTTACTCCAAAAGATGCTTATATCTCTAGAGACATTCATCTGTTACAGGTAAGTTTATATTCTCAACGAAAGCCTTCCTTTTAAGTGTCAGATGGCACTTAGTTTGCTAAAATTTGACTGTCTCTTTTTCTAGGACACTAGTTTGTGATTATACATAGTTATCTAGTCTTGTATTTTTATCAATTTGTTGCTACACTGTTCAAATATATTTCATTTTGGTTTTTTGGGGCTGGATTTTTTTAAGAAAATTGCTCATTTACATGTTTAATTCAAGTATGTCACAATTCTTTTTAGTGAATAATTTCATATTATTTATTTATTCACCATTAAACAGTTATTTTTATGTCTTGAAATATCATGAAGAAGTCCTTTAGGATTAGTTTGTCATATTTGCTTCTTTCTTCAATTTTTGACTTGAGCTCCTCTTGGGCCTTTGCTTATCAATTCTCTATTCTAACTAAATGTCAGGCTTCTTGTTCTTAACTTAGGCTATATTACTCTGACCTTCACCGTGTTGTTCTGTTAGCTTCATTTTAACTAAGAAATTGCATTTTTCTACAAATGACCCAGTTGGACACTTGGCACAAGTATTCAAGTAAACACTTAAGCCCTTTCTGACTACATAGCTTAGGGGAGGAGCTAAGTTATTACAACAATTTGCATTTTGTTTTTTTAATTGTTTGTAACAATTGTTTATATAATTTCTGCATTATTATATAATCTTTTCTTGTATGAAAAACCCAAAAGCCTACACTGTTTATTAGGAACAGTGTACGGTATTGGTTACTGATGTTTCTGTCTTTACCATAGTTTACTACTTCTCCTTTTGATGTATTAGCGCATTGATTTTGATATCTGCATCCTTGAATTAATTGCTTTTATTGGTAGCAGATATGCAGTGGAATAGATGAAATGCAGTAGGAGCCTGCTTCTGAACATGTATTTGCACCTATCGACGAAATGTTTCCAGATGATGCTCCTTGCTTCCTTCTGGGTTCCGTGTTTATCCATTGGGATGCAAACCAGTAAGTTTAAAGTGTCTTACTTTAATGGACATTCCTGAACTTATCATTTGATAACTTTCCTTTAGTGATCATATGCAAGTTACTGATTATAGTCAAATACCCACTTTTCTCAGAGGTTTATAAGTTATCTCCATGGATCATGGTGACCTGAATGAATGTGTCAGGATGTATATAATATGCCTTGGAAATAATGATTGTTTTTCTATTGTATTTTGACACAGGAAACTGCTACAAATCGAACACTTGATCTAACTTCTAGTCTTGAAGTGGGTACATCAACCAACCATGGAGCTGCTGATGCATCATCGTCTAACACCAATCGTTCTGTTTTAACTATTGCCTTCCAATTCCCATTTGAAAATAGRTTGCAAGAAAACGTTGCAACAATGGCTCGTCAATATGTTCGTAGTGTGATATCTTCGGTGCAAAGGGTCGCCATGGCAATATCCCCTTCAGGATCTAATCCCACAGTGGGTCCCAAAATATCTCCAGGCTCACCAGAGGCTCTTACCTTGGCTCATTGGATTTGTCAAAGTTACAGGTATGCCTATGTTTTGCATCCTGATGCTAGTTGGGTCTTTTATGCCRTGTGTACCTGTTAAAGAAATACGAATTTGTAACCCTATGGTCTTCTCTGCAGTTACCATATGGGAACAGAACTTCTGAAGACATCTTCTGCTGCTGACGACACAGTTTTGAAGCATCTCTGGCACCACCAGGATGCTATTGTATGCTGCTCTTTGAAGGTAACAAAGCATTTGAATATACTTCTTAAACATCTTTTTGCGAAATATATTAATAAATGTTAAGTAAGAAGAAATTCTAATTTCACTGTCCTTTGGTTTGCAGTCCCTTCCAGTTCTCATCTTTGCAAACCAAGCAGGGCTTGATATGCTAGAGACAACTTTAGTGGCTCTACAAGATGTGACCTTAGATAAAATATTTGATGAATCAGGGCGAAAAACATTATGCTCTGACTTTCCAAAGATAATGCAGCTGGTAACAGTGATCAAATTCAACTTCTCTTTGTGTCATATTTTATAATACATGCACATAATCTAAAATTGAATTGACTTTAAATTCCTTTCAGGGTTATGCTTGCTTACCTGCCGGAGTTTGCACATCAACAATGGGTCGTCATGTATCGTATGAACAGGCAATTGCATGGAAAGTCTTTGCTGCCGATGAGACTACGGTCCATTGTCTAGCCTTCACTTTTGTCAATTGGTCTTTTGTGTGAACTGTAATTTAGGTAAAAAATTTAAATCAGTTGCGTCRTCATTTTACCTTTACAAGATGAAAGGACAAAAATGAGGGAAGGTGTTTGGTTAGTAAATGTGGGACAGTTGATGTGCAGGGAACCAGAAGAGAAGAATTTTTGTAATATTTAACATGTAATGTTTGCATTTTATTAATTTAATTGCCAAAATCATCTGTCATTTTTCGCTTTGTATTTTGATCATACAAGTGTGTTACTGATGCATGAAGATGTGTCCCTTGACATCTTGTGCATCCGGGTTATGGTTGCAGCCTTGCACTTGGCGTCTACAGTAATTCAATATTATGTTACAGATTCCGTATTTATGAACTTATGCTAGGGAAGATTGATTTTTTTTTGGGTCTTTGTTGTTTATGAGACATAATTTTGAACATAGATTCCAATATATGAGTTGAACAACACGGTCTTCGGATGATTTGGATCAGTTAAGATGGGACGGTCTTCGTACACAGCGGTCGAAGCTATTAACTCTTTGTCTACCTTGGGATTGATATCAAACTTTTTGTAAAAAATATTGGCGATGCTATCTCAGGTTGCTACTTTTGGACAGTAAACATTTGCAATGTTTCTTTAATTTGACTATTTGATGGTAACCACAAAAGTTTTAACGATATTTCATAGAACACATTAAGCTAATGTCTCTTCTAGATTGGCTAATTGTTATCCTGTCCTATAAAGTATAAAAAGGGTTGTAGTTATGAAACTATTGTAATTCTATTTTAAAAGACAATCAAGGATGATAATCAATGTTTTCCATGTTTGTCCCAATTACCCTTGTTTGTTTTCACTTTTATACTCTCCTCCCGTATTTTAAAAATCTTGTCTGATCGATTTTCGTCGTCGTATATTTGACTCTCTTAAACACAAAATAATGTATGTTCAATTTAAACTTTGAGTGTATATTTTCATGTTAAGTAGTGTTATATCCGTCCTTCTCTTATACATTTCAACCGTACTTTTTCTTCTTCGCTAATTTTAAAATAATTTATTGCCTACTCCACATAATATTCCCTAGAGTTTTCATTTGGTTTGAATGTGAAATCCATGAGGAAGGGATTTAGGGACTAAGCATGCGCAATAATTTGGACTTATCCTATTTTTGCGAGTTGCACATTCATATATAGAAATAATTATAATTATAAATTATACCTAGATAGTATATATTTATAATGTGTTGTCAAGCATATTAGTCATATAGAACGTATAGCATTTTTTAAAAAAGACGTCGATTTTGAGATACATTTTCAAAAGTTGATTTAGTACTTTAATATCAAATAGTTAAACATCTTCAATCATTGCGTATGTTAGTAAAGAACGTATACGTAGTCCTAAGGTATATACTGATTACTCAGAAAACGCCGAGTCTTCTAGATCAGATCGCTATTGCGGAGTCGGGTACCATGGGATAATAATATTACCTGTAAGGGTTAATTATATGTTTGTTGTTGTTTCCCGGTTAAAGACAAAGAATGGAATAAAAAAACCACTCAAAAGAATAGTAATCCTAACATTTTAATCATAACTGAACCTTAATCATAAAGTGATGTTCGACGATTTGCGCTGTTGATTGCTTTAAATGATTGACTGCATGCAATGGATATGCTGAATACGAAAATATTACAATCAATATACCGAATATGAGTAATATGATATGAGTTATTATGATTTATGCCAATGCTAAGAAGCAAGTCATTAAGTTTAATTGTTGCCTGTGTTAGTTATTTTTTGTGGTTTATGGTCTGTTAGCAAGCACTGGTCAATTCACTATTGAGACTGTTGTAGCTTGGCAATAGTAAATTAGAATGGAATAGATAACACTCTTCTCCTAGGGGCTCGATATGACCTCTTGCTTCTTGGATGTTCGCTAGTTCTTTGGTTGGTAGTGTTTATAACGTTAAAACTATGGTGTGACGATTGAGTGAATGACCACAAGTTAGTAAGTATCAGCGTGTGTGGAATATTGTGGTATGAAATTTGTTTTATTTTTATATTTATATGTATATTTTATTATTGTGGAGGTTTTTTTTATTTTGATTATGTGCAAACAGCAATCAGAGTATGGAAATTTGCAGTTATGTGTTATGGGTAGTTGAGACTAACTATAAAATTAAACTTGGTGATGAATAAAGTGAGGCATCAACCATCAATGGCATATATGTGGGATTGTGGGGTATCTATCTATCTTGGTCTTGGAGTTTTGTATTGGTGCCAAATTGGGAGGAATATATGTAGGTTGTGTGGGTTGACTAGTCAAATCTGTAATCTGTAWTTGACAAAATGAGAAGACCCTGTTTTGTTTACCAGGTCAAATAGGTTGGTAACATATTTTGGTAATAGCTAATTCAATTAATTAGACTAATCAACTAATTCAGATTTCTATTTTATTTTATAAAATTAGTTTTTTTTTACAAGAGTTTTATAAAATTAGTTGTTCTCACATTGCCAAATGAATCTCATTTCAATAGGTATGTTACCATCTTCACAGTCCACACCACCCAACGCTAGGATTGGGTTGGGTGATGGTAAGTAGGAGTGCACACAAGTTCAAGACTGTACTGGAACTTATTGGATCGGAGATCGAAATCAATTGAAAATTTGGACCAAAGATTGACCTGAAAAAAATTGTTCCGAATCCATCTTCACTTATTCGGACTTGTTGAATTTATTTTGAGCAAAAAATGTTTTTTTCCCTAACACTAACTAATATACGAACTACAGAGTATCATTTAACTAGTTGAACATGTTTTAAGCAAAAAAATGTTTTTCCCCCTAAAGCTTAATGGGCTAACACTCTTTTTTTTTAATTATTTATTTACGTATACTTACGTATTCAAGTATTTTGCTCCGAATCTTAAAAATGAAAGGTTTGGATTGAACCAAAAACCCAAAATGTCAAATTCTATGGACTGAAGATTGAAAATGTTTTCACATCCAAAGTGCAATGCAAATCGAGATATGTGCACTTCTAGTGGATGGAGGTAATTTTGGGCAAGGGTTGTAAGAGAGATTTGGTTTTGAAATCGAGGTGATTTTTCGAAAATGAACACTTGCATGTAAAATGTTCATTTTCAAATGTAAATGTTCATATTTGAAAAATAAACACTTGCATTTTCGAAAATGAACATTTTTAACTTTGAAAATGAACATTTGCCCGGGACCATGATGAGGAACATAATTCCGGGACCATAATAGACCTATTCTTGATTTTTAGAAAATAGAAACGACGTTTAGCATTTCAAGTATCATTCCTATTATTGTTGCATGAAACACTCTTCAGGTATTACAACCAAAAAGTTAAATAACCAAGGCGAAATATGCACACATCAATAGAATACAAAGTGAATAGAAGTTTATGCAAAAGCTTCCTTTATGTGTAATTTCCACAGGTGACATTCAAGTTGAGGGTTTTCCATTAYCAAATAAGTTAAGATATATAAACGTAGCTAAATTAGAAAATATATAGCTATAACTCCACAGTAATTATAACGACCGACTCACAAGTTTATCATGAATTCTTAAATTAATCCTATTTTAAGCAATATATTAAAGAAATCAGCTAGAATGAGAATTGGAAAAAGGAATATAAGAAAGCCATTTAAAAATTGTCTCCAACTTAAAGTAGAAAGTATTAAAGAGATACTTGATGCTGTCTGAGTTGCTCTATCATTTTCTCAATTCTCATTCTAGCAAATCTCGTGTTTAAATGATTAAAACATAGCTTTAAGACGGTTAATTAATCATTCCTTACCCATTTTATGATAAAGTTTATCATACATGGAATTGAACGTATATAATTGTATTTTGTTTAAGCTGATTAAATTTGAACATATAAATTGTATTTTGTTCAAAACCATACCAAAAGAACACTTGGTAAACAATCTTATACACAATAGTAACACTTCATTATCAGATTTCACAGAAAAATGACATTACTTTCCATAACATCGAAATACTGATATAGCATCAAAAAAGGGACTACAACTTTCTAACCAGCACAAGAAAACTGATTAACTCAAATTGCAGAAAAACTGAACCAAAAAGAAAACCCACAAAACTGTATKGTAGCCAAAAATAACAGATTCCACCACAATATACAAAAACTATACACATTAGGGTCTAGGCATGAATGGATTGCCTGTGACCTCAGAGGGGAGCCAAATATGGCTTCTTTGAAGAGCTCAAAATTTTTTGTCATCGGTTGGCCAGAGTCCAGAAATTTAATAAAAAACAAGGCAAAGCGGCAAACCATGTAACAAAAGCCAAGCCAGTCGAAGTTTCAAACTGAACACAGTGGTTCTTCGAACAGCTAGCCAGATCATTGTGAATAAGGACAGTGATGCCTGCAGATGCACAGGCTGCAGCGAAAGTAAGCGTAGAAGTGATCTGCAAAACAAGCAAAAAACTTAGGACACACCTTGAAATCCATGGACACACAAAATTGGTTTATACAATTCCATCCGCTACATTCAAAAACCTTTTGTCAATCTCAGAGGAAAATGAGTAAAAACTTCTCAACGAACTAAGAGTAAGAGTCACTATAATGTGACATCTGATATTATCCATTTAAACACAAAAATTGAAAACTCCCATTATGGATACTTTCAAAATTTTGCTGACAGTGTATGCATCATGCATGTATAGAACGATCCAACTAGCATGGTTGGTAAGTATTGAGGGTAGTACTCAAAACTATGAATTGAATCCCTTTTAAATCATTAYGAAAATTGAAACTGACCAAATAAGATGTTTTTCAAATGAATCCTTTGCTAGACTTTAATGATGTAGGCCAATCAAATAGCTTTCAACCAAGGTTCTTTAAACATGATAGCACCAACATTAACCACCAACACCCCCAAAACATAAGTCCAAAGGACATCATAAGTTAGACTCCACAGTCCACACCCTCAAAACGCTCCACACCCAAGCCTTGTCGTGTCACCTCAACCATGAACCCACTACCCAAGTTCTGCACAATCCTTCCTCTGCGAACCCCTCCAGGGCTGTCTCTTATACACATCTAGATGTGTATAAGAGACAGCTCTGCGAACCCCTCCAGGGCCTACACCTCATGCAAGCAGGCCTTTGTTCTCTTGCTCAACTGTTCAAACCAATGCAAAAATGGCCATCAAGCTTTTTTTT